>CAUYSK010005765.1:0-96099 GCA_963575035.1 Avahi laniger | reverse complement strand
CATTTTATCTAGGTTCAAAATCATTTTCCACTACAACCTTAATGACATGTTAATATATAAAAATGTGAGTTTATTTAAATTTTGATTAAAAACCTAAAATAAATTATGAACTATCCTTGAAAATGTTTCTTTCAATTCAATCAACCATAATGGAAATAATTTGTTATTGTTTTATTTGCAAATAACATCAATTTACACTTATTATTATAATACAGATCAGTATTATTTATTTAATTATTTAAATTTACTTACAAACTCTGAAATTTTAGCAATTATCTTTAACAGTTACATAATTAACACCTGTTTGTTAGCACCTGTTTATTTGTCTTCTGGGGTTAACATGTATATATCTAAATGCATTACATTTTTTCTCTCCTAATCCTTAATCATTCTTAAACCTTTTGTCTTTATAACTTCATACAGTGAAAACTTCAAAATCTTTTTACCCAATTGTTGTCTCAAAACAAAGACTAATATGATGCAGTAGATTACTACCTAACATTGTAAATTTACCAGAGAGTGAAAATATATTCCCATGTTAAAAACAATTTAATTGGTCTTTGCTTCTCTTAAGGGAAACTTTGGAAGATAAGCTATCTTCTATTTGTTAGATCCTCATTTTCTCAAATGCAATTCAAAAAGAAGTATAAAGACAGAGAGCAAAGCATTCTGCTGCAATTCTTTATGAACTCTGTCGAACTGCATAACTGTAATCTTCTTGAAGATAAGGAAATAATTTTGCAATCCCTTTTAGAAAACAGAGTAGGTTTCCTTCCTCTTAATTACCATTAGCAGAATTCTTCACTATGCAGTGCTTAAAAGGTGAATGCAGCCACATTATTTTATGTCCTTTATCAGTTTATTTTGCTTCCTTATAAGCTAACTTTGGTAGAAAAAATTTACTATAGCTTACCGTCTTTTACAGAAATTCAAGTTATCCAAACAGATGCTAAATTAAATATTAGAATAAAGAGGTATTTATGTAATACATACATCTCAGAAATAGACTTCAATTGTATTCATCGCACTAGTGACAATTTACTTTAGAACACACCTCAGTTAAAATACATTTACAATGGTGTTAGTGCAAATCATTTTTTTTTGTTACTCTCGACAATTTCTGTTTTGAAGCAAATTTATGTTGCAGCACTATCACACATTCCAACTTTCAATACGAGAATAAACCATAGACAACTGTGGCTCATGCACTTGTGAGAAAAATGATCATTCTCAGATATTGTTGTGCTACGTGTTATTAGCAATATTCGATGTATAGAGTTACTCCTTCCTGGGAAAACACTTTCTTCACTTGGATGCTAAAACACATTATCTTTGTTTTCCTTTTATATCATTGTATTCTTCTTGTTCTCTTTTTAAGTTCCTCCTTTCAAGCTTCTAAATCTTCTCTGTCTATATTACTTCCCTAGGTGTTCTCATCCAATCTCATGGTTTTAAATACTATTTAAATGCTCCTAAGTTTCAAACTTATATCTAAATCTAGAACCGCTCTCCTCTCCTTACCTAAAGGTAAGTCTAACGAACATCATTGACGTGTTTACTTAGGTTATAACAGACATCTGAAACTTTACTGATTTGAACCACTTTTCACACTTCCATAGCCTTTTACTTGGTTTAAACTCTCAAACTTTCATCTGCATTTTTGCAACTGCTTCATAACTGGCTTGTTTGTTCCACTATGCCTGAGTTTCATCTCCTTCTACTCTTGGTCACTTTACTCTAGCCACATTTTTCTCCTTGTTTTTCTTTAAAAATGCCTAATTCATTTTTTCTTTCAAATTTTGTACTATTTATTCTGCCTTGAACACTTTTCCATAGCTAACTTCATGGAACTCTCCCTCTACTCTTGCAAGCCTTTTCTCAAATGTCAATTTTTTTCATTAAACCTATCTTGACTACTCTGTTTAAATTGCGAACTATCTATACCCAATCTAACACTCCAATCCCCATTTATGCTCTAATTTTTTCCAGAGCTTTATCACATACTATGCACTATATTATTTACTTTATGTAGCTGATTTCTGTTTCCATCCACAGAGGCCCAACAAGGAAAGGGATTTTTGTCTGTTTTTTGTTCTCTATTTGGTTCCCAAAATCTATCCCAGTGCTTGGCACATATTAGTAGTTCAATAAATAACTGTTGAATTAATGAATGAAGAAAATGCTTTCTGCTGAGCTTGAAACCTATGTAAACCACAAAATATTGACATGAAGTTATTAATTTATAAAGATTCTTGTTTTAAGAATAAGTGAATAGTGTCATGCAAAGTTGACTTTGTAAGTCCAGCCTGCATATTACAATCACTAGGGTAGCACCTACAAAAGCAGTGAAAAAGTATGTAGCTCTCCACCTAATAATGGATAAAAACTGGAATAATAAAAAATAATCCACGAAAAGGCAAAAAGACAGAAAGAGAATTGTAAGCCATGTAGGACAAAAACAAAGTAGCTAGCAATCTTATAGATTTGAACTCAAAATAGTAGCAATTAAAGTAAACATAAATGCAATAAGATCTTTAATTAAAGATAAACATAATCAAATGGGATAGAAGACAAAATTCAGCCGTGTGCTCTTTAGCAGATATAAGTAAAAGGATAGGTAAAATATATGCCACACATATAAAAGTTGACCAAAAGAAAATTATAGATATAGCAATATCAGAAAAAGTAATTTTAAGGCAAAAATAATTACTACATATAAAAATAAGTATTATGAAATGTTCAATGTATTAATAAAAAACTAAATTTTATACCACTAATATTATAGCCTGAATGGTACATACCAAAAATTGATGATCTGTAAGAAGAAAATTGATAAATTTGCTTTCAGAGTAGAAGATTTCTAACATATATTAATATTATGCAATAAAGTATAAGAAACACATAAAAATCAGAAATCAAGATAGAGCAGAATTGAACAACCTGAATATTAAACTTCACCTGATTACATTTATGATTGTATGCAGCAGCTGGAGAATATCTGTTCTTTTCACTTACATATTGTGCTTTTTAAATCAAATGAGTGGTACTTCAAAAGGAATCTCAACATATTTTTAAAGAAAGAAATCAATAAGATTATTTTATAAGTACACAGAAAATTAAAAACAATAGATTTTTTATATTTTGAAAAGCAAATACACTTCTAAATATCACATGAGTGTAAGAAGAGATAACAATGGAGCTTAGAAAATGTTTTTAAATATATTGTAGTAGAAACAATGTATCAAAACTTAGGCGATGTGTCCAAGCCTTGCTATATAGGATCAAGCCTTCATTGAAGGCAGTACGGGGAAAAAAAGCTAAAATCCAGTTAGCATTTGTCTCAAAAAGTTAAAGATAAGCAAATTCAATATAATAAAAGAAATCATAAAAATAAGAGCAGACAGGGTGTGGTGGCTCATGCCTGGCCTGTGATCCCAGAACTTTGGGAGGCTGAAGCAGGAGGATTGCTTGAGGTCAGGAATTTGAGACCACTGTGAGAAACACAGTGAGATCACATTTCTATGAAATACAGAAAATGTAGGTGGGCATGGTGGCATGCTCCTGTAGTCCAAGCTACTCCGGAGGCTGACGCAGGAAGACTGTTTAAGCCCAGGAGTTTGAGGCTGCAGTGAGCTATGGTGATGTCACTGCCCTAATGCCTAGACAACAGAGGAAATCCCTGTGTCCAAATATATGTGTGTGTATATATATATGTGTATATATATATATATTATGAGTGGACTTTAATAATAAAAAAGAATATAATAGAAAAAAGTTAAAAAATTGTTTCTTAAAAAATACATAAAATTATCTGAGAAAGGAAAATTGACAAAGAAATATAGGAAGGAAAACACATAAGGGGACAAAAGGTGATATCTGTGGAAACAGAATTGATTATAAATGGATGTGTGAATAAATATATATCAGTAAATTTGAAAATTTAGATGAAATGGGTACATTTCCAGATAAACACTGTCAGGAAAAAAAAAAACCCTGAAAATCTGAATAGTCCAAAGAAAATGAAGAAAATTGGAAGTATTACAGAAATTAATTGCATTATTAAAAACTTTCTCATGAGGAAACCATAGACTCAGTTAATATCGCCAGTGATGCATTATAAATATTTAAGGGATAAATAATGCCAAACACAGAAACTCTTCCACAGGACAGAAGATGAGAAAGCACTGCCCAATTCCATTAAAAAGGCCAGTGTTACCTCGATGACGAAACCTGAAAGGGACCTAAAATAAGGACATGGGGGCAAGGATTAAAGGCCAAGCTTAATCTTGAATATAAATGTAAAGATTCCAAACAAAATATTGTCAAATAAATCTGGCAATGTATAAAATGGACAAGAAAACAGACACGCATGGATATCACATTGCAACTAAATTAGATTTTTGTGGGAGAAGTAGTTTGCTTCAAAATTAGAAAATAAAGAAAAGCAAAGTAACAAAATTTAGGCAAAGATTAAATATTCCAAATAACTATGATAATAGATGCAGGAAAAAACATTTAATAAATTTCACAATCTAATCATGCTTAAAACCATTAAGTATATAGTCATCACAGAGATGGCAATTTATCTGAGTAAGAATGTCTGTAAAATGTCAATAGCAAATTATTATTTAAGGGGAAATATTCAAAGACTAGTATCCCCATTAGTAACACTAGTGTTCATCACATTGCAGATTCTAATCAATATAATGAGGGAAGAAAAACAAATTTAAAAAATTAATGTTTACAAAAAATCCTGTCAAAATTAGCAGATGACATGACTTTTATGTAAAGAAGTTAAACAAATGCACATTGTATTAGGGTTAATATGTGAATTTTGGCATGTTTTCTGAGTTAACATTAAATATAAATTTTTATATTTGTGTGTACAGATAAATTTTAAATAAAATAAGTTATCATTTGCAACATCATCAAAACTACAGAATTTCCACTAACAAGTCAAAAAAATATGGGATAGCTCTATGCAGAAACTATCAAAATATTACACAAATATTTAAAAGACCTAAATAAATGTGTCAAGATCCTTGCTCATGGATTGGGAGGCTCATGCTACAAAGCTATTAATTCTCAGCAAAGTGATCTGTGGATTTATTTTAGCACCAAACCAAATCTCAAAAGAAAGTGTGTGTGTGTGTGTGTGTGTGTGTGTAAATTGGCAAAATGTTTCTAAAATTTTAGCTATGGCATTTGCGAATACAGTGGAAATATTTTTGAAGGCTTGCAGCAACAGCTATCTCATTTTAAAGATTTATTATAAAGCTGCAGTAATCAAGGCAGCTTTTTCCAGTGCAAAAATACAAACATAGAAAATTGAACAAATTGGAAAATCTAGAAACAGAGCCATGCATACGTGAAAATTTAATTTGAAACAACTATGCCACCGCAGATCAATTTTATATTAAATTGTGCTGGACCAATTAGATATTCAAACTGATCAAATCTGACCATTACTATATATCATATGGAAAAAAAACAGGTGGATGCAAAAACAAAACAATAAATATTTTAGAAGTTAATACCAAAGGAGAATATCTTAAGGATTTGGGGGTCTGGAAAATTTTGTTTATTTTCTTAAATAAAGTGTTTCATTTTTAAATCACAATGTTCCATAAATTTGACTACATAAAATTAAAAGTCCTGTTCATTAAAAGAAATTATCAAGAAAATGATAATGCAAGTAACAAAGAAGGAGAAGGTATTTGAAGACATAACAGACGTGGTTGTATAGTCTATGCATTATAGTCCCAAAGCACCATATCCTTGCTCTGTTCATCTTACTTTTCAGCTCTTGTTTGTATCACCCAGAAAAGATTTCAAATTTTTGAAGGCCCACGTTGTGTCTTCATCACTGTGGTAGCCTCAGACTCTGGTATAAATATCACAAATTCAAATGCTGTCAAAGGCCAAGTTTGTAAAGAAAACATGAGACTATGTTAGGAAGGCAGTATGTGTTGCGAGTGTAAGACTGTAGAAAGGAGAATGAACAAATAAAGTGTGTACCCAGATCGAGGTACTTACAGTGAATTTTTAAATACAATATTGGCCAATATTATAATTTCAAGTCATATTTGTCCATTTGCAGTCAGTCTGTCAAAACTTTGTATATCCTGAATTAGCTCAATGCATAAGTAACTTCATAGTAGACTATCAATGAAAATTCAGCGAATTAATCACCTGAGTAAAATGTGTTCTTTTGTTAATCATCTTTTGATTGAATATTGCTTCAGTATATGAGCCAAGGCACATTCCCCTTACCACTTCCCCCAGAGAAATCATTTTATTACTTTAGGAAAACCAAAAGTTAGGTGACAAACTAATGATGTTAATTTGATATTGTGGAGGTACTCATTATAATGATTATATTCCATTTATAAATGAATAGTTCAGAGATAAATTTGAGGCAGTTCTATTTTCTCTTTAAATAATGCAGATGGAAATATTTGAGATAAATTCAAAGCAGTTTCAATTTACCTGTGAATAGTATAGATAGATATATTTGAAATATACCTGAAATATTTTGATAGAGGTATGAAATGTTATAAAAATTTATACTACTTAGAATTCCTTAGGGGAGAAACAATTGAAGAGAATAAAAATAAAGAAAGGCAACATTGATTTATATCTTTTTCTACCAGAGTTCATTATATTAGTAAATGCATAAATTCTTGTATTCTAGCATTCTTTTGGAAATTTTACTCCTATTCAATGAGTATGATTTTTATTTATATCTCAAAAATATATTTATTTAAATTTGGGTAGGTTTTACTTTTGAATATATAAGCAGAATTATATTTTCAAAATGATGAAAATTAAGAAATAGTTTCTTGAACATTTTTAGATGAGGAAAATAACCATTCTAGGTATTATATAAATGTTATTTTTAAATATTGTTTACAAAATCCTATTATCATATAACATGGAAGGAGATATAACATGCCAATTATAAAATATATAAAATAATTGTATGGGAAGATACAATATTGAGAAACATTGTACATTTTGAATAATATTTTTTTTTTTTTTCTTTTTTTGAGACAGAGTCTCACTTTGTTGCCCTGGCTAGAGTGAGTGTCGTGGCGTCAGCCTAGCTCACAGCAACCTCAAACTCCTGGGCTCAAGCGATCCTCCTGCCTCAGCCTCCCGAGTAGCTGGGACTACAGGCATGTGCCACCATGCCCGGCTAATTTTCTCTATACATTTTTAGCTGTCCAATGAATTTCTTTCTATTTTTGGTAGAGACGGGGTCTCGCTCTTGCTTAGGCTGGTCTCGAACTCCTGAGCTCAAACAATCCGCCCGCCTCGGCCTCCCAGAGTGCTAGGATTACAGGCGTGAGCCACCGCGCCCGGCCCTGTATCCTGGGTTTTCGATGCCCAGTCTTAACATATTAACACACTCTTTTTTCTCTCCTTCTGCTTTCTGATCAAGAGGTCAAGCTTAATGGAGGTGTTATGTAAGGTGTAACATACCAGAAATAACTCCAAGGGCAGTATGACAACATTCTGCATAATTTGTATAATGTTTACATTTTAAAGATACGGAGAAATCATTTAACTTTCTACTTTGCTTTGCAAAGCATTATATATCTTAGAACAACTGAGCATCCAGTGTTTTCTCTTGCCTTAATCTACCGTAGTCCATCAACCCCCAATCAAACCTGTAGGAATAAATTGTTAAGGTCACAAAAATTTCTATTACTTTTTTTTTTTTTGGAGACAGAGTCTCACTCTGTTGCCCAGGTTAGAGTGCTGTGGCATCAGCCTAGCTCACAGCAACCTCAAATTCCTGGGCTCAAGCGATCCTCCTGCCTTGGCCTCCCAAGTAGCTGGGACTACAGGCATGCACCACTATGCCTGGCTAATTTTCTCTATATATTTTTAGTTGTCGGGTAATTTCTTTCTATTTTTAGTAGAGACGGGGTCTCACTCTTGCTCAGGCTGGTCTTGAACTCCTGACCTTGAGCGATCCTCCCACCTCGACCTCCCAGAGTGCCAGGATTACAGGCATGAGCCACTGCGCCCTGCCAAAAATTTCTAAATTATCTTAACTCTTCTATTTGCCATTTTATTTTATTTTAGTTATTTATTTAAACCCTAATCCCCCTCCTCTATTTGCCATTTTAAACATTTGTGTTTGGTAGGGTGTACAGGAACATTCTTCATTTGTAATTCAAAACAGCATTTGACAGAGTCTTATGCAAATCAGTGCTGAAGACGTATTCCTGATATCTATGGCAACAGCCATAAGAACTTTTTGGGGCCTCTAGGTTTTTTCCCTAGAAAGCCCACTCCTCTAGGTTGGCTGTCCTCGTGACCTTTGCCCAGGGAAAGGCCTGAGGCTTGCCTAGCCCCTCGAGGTCTTCCTTCCTAAGGAGACACGTCCATGTGACATGGAGACTTTCTGTAAATGCTTGAAGGTGAGAGCTGGCTCCCTTCATTTGGAGGGGACATTCAGGGATGGCAAGAGATAAGAAGTTTCTAGGAAGAAAAGAAAGGGAAGTGAGAAGATAAAAGACTTCAGATAAGAGGCAAATGAGAAGAGCATTTTCTGCCAACCTTGTGAAAAGCAGAAGAAACAAAAGTAAATTTGCTTTTGAGCCAAGACTAAAAATTAGGCAAAAAGAGACAACTTCTGCCATAAGGAGGGTTTTGTGATAATGAGGAAAAACTCAAGGGTAATCCATGATATGGGTCAAGGGATGCCTAGAACATGGTCTATGTAGGTGACTAGAAAAGACACCTGCCCCCGTGGTAGCACTACCGAGGCACCAGGAAAGCTCCCTGATCCCCAGATGCCTCAGTTGTTCAGTTCACAACCTGGACAAAATGGCTAGTGGAGCAGAGACACAGCCCGCCCTCCACTTGCTAAACTCTGCTCATGGGCTGCTGCTGGCAGCAGGAAGGGGCTACCTTTGCCAGGGGCTGTGTGTGCCCAGAGGAGACCTCTTTCTGATCCCTGCACAGCCTCCCGATTCCTGAAAGATAATCCGTAAAGAACAGGCCATCCCACCCTGTAGGGTACCTTTGTGCAAGCCAGACAGTGCCCCTCTGCAGGCCGTGCAGTCCGGCGGGCACCACGTGGAGACAACAGCACAGCAGGTGAGGTCGCGCTGGGGGGGAGGGGCAGCATTCAGACCCCCATTGCCCTTCCAAGGGGACCTTTCCGTAGGACTTTCAGTTTTGCTTTCAGTCCTGCAGTCTGGGGCTTCCCTCCCCCCACTCAGAGACGCGTTCGTCGTGTTCAGTGGGAAGCTGTGGGTCATTTCCACCTCACTGGGAACCAGCTTTGGGGGCCGTCCCGAGCACAGGCTTTGGGAGAGGTGTGGGGCGGAACCAGGAGACCGGCTCACCAAAGAGGAGCTTGAATCTACTCTGCAGTTTTGCCCAGGGTGGGCCTGAGCCTGGAGCAGGGAAGCGAGGAGAGAAGTTAAGGAGTGGAGCCTGCAAGGCCCGCCGGGGCCTCCCAGGACTGCGGGGAGGATGCCCCTGCATGGACTTCCGCCTGGAGCTCAGCACTGAGAATGGACCATACCCAGGCCTGGGGACAGCCAGCTGGGACAGATCAGGCTACCGCCCCAAGACCAGCCTCTCTGTGCTTCTCTGTGCTTCTTCCCTTTTACTCTCTCTCATGTTTAGTCAAGATCCCCCAAGGTCCCACTCACTTTCAGCTTATCAGAGCAATAGAGTGCAGTTTGGGGTCCTGGCGGAGGCAAAGGGACACAGGATGAACTGAGGCTTGTCAGTGCCACCAGCTTTCCCTGCCTGCAGAAATGCCTCCCGGCATCATTTTCACTGGTTATTCCATCTCTCAGACTGGGGACGCCGCTCTCAGGGCGTGACGGTGCCGTGCCTGGGGTACCTCCAACTGGGATAAACACTGAGCCATGAATTCCCTCAAAGGTTTTGGGAAAAAATTACATTTAAAAAAAACCAAGTAGATACATGGTGGGGTAGAATATGAAGTTCCTATGACTTTTAAATATACAATACAGATCTAAAAATAGATTTCTAGAAAACAATAAAACTTTTTTTAAAAATTCGATTTCTAGTCTCTGGAGGGCAGCCGCCCAGCCTGCTCTCAGGCTTTCTTGGAACAGTCAGTCTCTCTCTTCTGCTTTTGGGGGTATTTCAGTAGAAAAATTTGAGGAACAGGGCTTTAGCAGAACCAGATGAGATTATTAGGTGGTGAGAATTGCTGAGAAGAAAAGAAGGTTCTGGAGCTCAGCCTGGATGTTTGGGAGGGGCTTGGGTTATTAAGGGTAGCTGGCTGAGGTCCCTGGAGAGCAAAGACTTCTCATCTGAGCATGATTTGAATGTAAATGAGTAATCACAAAGCCAGGTTACCTCCTAGGACTTCACAGGAGGCCTGGAGCATTTAGAGTGAGAAAGGACCTTATATTCCGTCAGCTCTAGCCTCCTCTTGTTACTGTGGGGGACCCAGAACCCCGAAAGCTTAAGTGACTTTCCTGAGGTCACAAAGATAATGGCAAAAATAGTCCTAGAGCCTCTGGCCTCCTACGGTCCTGTGTGATAATAGGAAGCAAAGGTCTATCTCTTATTTTATACTATCTCTGAGTTTCAGGATAAATATATCCTTAGTTACGTTTACTCCTAGATTGAAATAAACCCTTCAGGGCTAAAAGTTTCTTTGGAGTGTGATTGAGTAGCATTCCAAGCATGGATGAAATGAGACCTTCACTATTCATTCATTCATTCACTCATTCAGTGGGCGTTAACTGCTTGCCTGCTGTATGCCAGACCCGTGTGGGTGTGGACGATGTAAGGATGAATTATCTCCTGCCCTCGAGAAGTGTGGTGAGTAGGCTGGGAGACACACCAGTGGCGAGACATGACAAGGGTGGGGCACCCGCGTGTGAAGTGTCTAGGAAAACACAAGAGGAGATGATCGAGCTCAGACAGGCATGCAGGGGAGGGATATTCCTTCAGCCATGTCAATTTATAAAATAGTAGGGATATAGTTGGTAGAATGGAACTTACTTCTTGATACTAAAGTTCTGAAGGAGCTTAGGAAATTTCACCTCAAAACATGACTCCTTGGTATAAACAGTGTTTTGAATTAAAGGCCCTTTGAGATCAACAGGCCTTGGAAGGGGCTTTCCCTCTATCTGCATAAACCAGATGGACCCATCACAAAGAACGATTGACTTCTCTTCCCCTCCCTGTTATCTCAATCTGTTCCAGGAAAGGAGATCTAGAATGCAACCAGACCTGGCCCAAATCATTTAAAATATAATACCTGTCTCAGGTTAATTTACAAGTCAATCTGTTTCCCTTCACCCTTTCATTCTCCCAAGTATCCATTCATCCTCCCTAGCAACCATTTATTGCCCCTAAGCAGAATTAGCTATATTCCTCATCTCCCCTAAAAGGAGGGTATATAAATTTCTGGACACCATTGGGATACTGGGTAATCACTCTGTGATTCTCCCTGTGCACATGCTAAATAAACCCTTTTCTCTTATTAATCTGCCTCAATCATGAGTTGTTCTTCAGCGAACCTTCTGGGACAATGGGGAAGTTTCCCTTTGCCCCCACAGTTCCCTCTGCCAGAATTCTTGAAATATTTTGAAGAACCTTGGCAGTCTACTGTTCTTGTGTGGGTCATACTGCCAAGGGTCATACTTCTTGGCCCTTTTGTGGCCACACAATGGAAATAGCGTGTAACCGTCAGAGAAGGGACATTATGCCATGATACATGGCAACAAGGTCACTCATCACAACTGATCTCTTCTCATATTACTCTCGCCTTATTCATGCTCCTCCAACCACATGGCTTCCTCACTGTACTCAGACTTGCCAAGTACACTCCCGCCTTGGGGCGCTTGGACTTGCTCACCCATCTGGTCACTGGCCCAGGTGTCCCTATGTGCTCCTTACTTTATTCAGGTCTCTGCTCAAATGTCCTTTTATTAGGGAAAGCTTTCTTGACCACCTCATGAGGAGCAATAACAGCAACCTGTTCTGTGTTGGATGGTGACCCTCCATAAAGATATGTCCACATCCTAATCCCCAGAACCTGCAGAGGTAACTTTATTGGGAAAAGGGTCCTTGCAGATGTAATTAAATTAAGGACTTTGAGATGAGATCATCTGGATCAAATGACAGCCATCCTTATAAGAGAATGACAGGTGGAGATAGACAGAAGAGAAAGCCATGTGAGGATGGAGACAGATTGAAATGATGCCATCTACAAGACGTAGCTAGAAGGAGTGCTGATGGCCACTCGAAGCTCAACGAGCAAAGAAAGGCTGGGCGTGTTGGCTTGTGCCTGTAGTCCCAGCTACTTGGGAGGCTGAGGTGGGAGGATCCCTTGAGCCCAGGAGCTCAAGATCAGCCTGGACAACATAGTGAGATCCCATCTCAAATTAAAAAAAAAAAAAAAAGCAAGGAAGATTCTTTCCTATAGCCTCAGGAGGGAGCACGCCTCTACCGATACCTTGATTTTGGACTTCTGGCCTCCAGATCTGTGAGAGAATAAATTTCCTTTGTTTTAAGCCATGAAATGTGTGGTAATTTGTTATGGCAGCCACAGAATGGATATGTAATCCACCGTGTCACTCTCTGTCCCCCTTTCTCTCACCCTTTTTATTAGGACCTGACATTTTATTTATTTATTTATTTCTGAAACAGAGTCTCACTCTGTTGCACGGGCTAGAGTGCCCTGGCATCAGCCTAGCTCACAGGAACCTCAAAGTCCTGGGCTCAAGCCATCCTCCTGCCTCAGCCTCCTGAGTAGCTGGGACTATAGGCATGTGCCACCATGCCCGGCTAATTTTTTCTATATATTTTTAGTTGTCCAGCTAATTTCTTTCTATTTTTAGTAGAGACGAGGTCTCACTCTTGCTCAGGCTGGTCTCGAACTGCTGAGCTGAAAGGATCCACCTGTCTCGGCCTCCCAGAGTGCTAGGATTCCAGACGTGAGCCACCGCACCTGGCCAGGACCTGAGATTTTATATCATATTTTATATACATACATACACATATACATATACATGTATATATACATATATGTGCTTATTCTCTATCTCCAGTGCAAACCAAGGGCTTCGTTGTTCACTGCTGTGTCGTCAGCACCAAGAACAGCGCTTGGCATGTAGTAGATGCTTAGAGGTCACGGCAGAATGAATGCATGAGACGTTGGACTGTGAGTCTCTCTAGACACTTGGAGTCACTTTTTGTATAACTGAGGAGACAAAAGAATCCCAGGTCTGGTGATCCGGAGCTGCATGATGGAGAAAGACCTGGATTTAAATCACGGCTGTGTCACTTATTAGCTGACAACTTTGGGCTCTGAACCTCAGTTTCATTAACAGCAAAATTAGGCTGTGCCCATACTTGCTTTCCAAGGTTGTTGTGAGCTTTGAAGGGAACCGCACGACCAGAGTGGCTGGCTCGGCACCTGGTGGGCAGTGCTCAGGAAGGCTCTCCTCAGGTGGCCAGCAGGTTCCCCAATCACACTCCCTGGGGTGCACCTTGCCATTCTTATTAAGGGTAGGGTTTGCTTAATTGAACATAGCAAACTTGATGATTCTCTATTGCAAAATGATGGGCACTGTAACACCTTCAATTTCCACCTCTGGACACTTCATCCTATCAGCCCTTGTATTGTGAAGAGAAAGGCAAAGACCGTGTTTACATCTGTGGCTTGGTGGCAGTGGCCGGCCTCTGTCAGTGTTAGAGAGGCAGGCAGCAGCCTCTTACAACTTGCCTTGTGTGGATAGACCCATACTGACTATCACTTGGAAAATTTATATGGTAGGATCCCAATGTTTATTTCATTTTATTTTATTTTTTTGAGACCAGGTCTCATTATGTTGCCCAAGCTGTCTGGTCTTGAACTCTTAGGCTCAAGCCATCCTCCTGCCTCAGCCTCCTGAGTAGCTGGGACTATAGATACAGGTGGCACCACAGCACCCGGCCCAATGTTGTTTTTTAAAAAAGATTCCATATACATGTACACACACATGCACAAGAACTTATCTGTCTCAAAAATATCGGTTGGAAACACGATATTAGAAATAGAGCAGTTATTATTTCTAGGTTCCTGGGTGTAAGGGTTTGAGTTTTTTTTTGTTTTGTTTTTTTTTTTTTTTTTTGAGAAAGAGTCTGGCTCTGTTGCCTGGGCTGGAGTGCCGTGGCATCAGCCTAGCTCACAGCAACCTCAAACTCCTGGGCTCAAGCCATCCTCCTGCCTCAGCCTCCCTAGTAGCTGGGACTACAGGCATGCGCCACCATGCTCAGCTAATTTTTTCTATATATTTTTAGTTGTCTGATTAATTTCTTTCTATTTTTTTAGTAGAGACGGGGTCTCTTTCTTGCTCAGGCTGGTCTCGAACTCCTGAGCTCAAACGATCCTCCCACCTCAGCCTCCCAGAGTGCTAGGATTATAGGTGTGAGCCACCGTGCCCAGCCAGGGTTTCAGTTTTTTCCTTGATACTTTTTGTCATTTTCCAAAATGTAAATTGAAGAGGTTTCCAATTCATTTTTCTGTCAGCTAAAACCCCAGGCTTTGCCTTTAAGATTCCATTTCCAGAACTGGTTCAGAATATAAAAGCTCAAGTTAGCTTCCATGCCAGCCACTGGGAATTTCCTCTAGTCTCCTGCTGATCACGTGGAAGTCGTGTTTGTCATTTCTTTTCTTTTCTTAAACCACGCCAGAGACACTGAACTTTCACGGCAGAGATGAATAACAGGGCTATTGATATTGTCTGTTGAGAGTTTTAGCCAGGATTCCCCCATCTCTTCCTCATCTTTGCAATTTCATTGGTTTCTTTGGTGAGAAGCTTTCCTTGAGGTTTTAGGTAGACTTAATTTAAAGCATTGATCTCATCACACTTTTTTATCTTCTGGCTAAAAATAGAATGTCTCATATAATTCTCGAGGAAAATCAGTTCTGTCAAATCTCATTGCTAATTCATAAAGGGCATTTGACTGTTCCAGTAGAGGAGTGTGGGAGTCTGAGGGATATTTCTAAAGTGAAAATTTTTAAAAGGAATTTAACACCCCATCTTTGTCAGCCACGTGGACCTGAACCCGTTAAACGTAATCCAATGGAGATAAATTTGATTTTTGCATAAATTAGAGTAGCATTTGCAAAAAGCTCTTGACAGAATGTTCCCTTCATATTCACTATCACCATATTTTGCTTTTCTTTTAAGGGTGGGAAGAAAAGGGTTTCAATCACACCTCGTAGGCACATGTCTTGTATGCTTTAATGTGGAGGGAGCATAAGTTGTTATCATGACACTGTTAATAACACTTTTCATGTACTGCATTTTGGTTGACATTTCATCCTAATTGAGGAAAAACCTAAAATTAATCTTTGTAAGAAATAAGACCAGAGTGGCTAATCAGGTTTGGAAGTGGGACTAATGGCACTGTAATCAATCAGATTGATGGGCTGTTAAATATCAGATGTGAAAACCATGTCATGAGATGACAAGAAAGAATCTGTGCAAAAGTCCTCTTGAATTTGCCCCTTGTCCTTTATTTCGCAGTTTGTTCAAAAGGCTTATTACCGCAGCTTCAAAGCACAGATCCAAGATATTTACCAGCTGGGAACTTTTATTTTTCAATCAACTCAGCTTTCCTAAGAGAGATACAGAAAGAAGGGGAAAATCATTTTTTCCACCTAAGACGTTACTGGTTTTACTTGGGTGACTGAGTGAACCATGAGGCTGGTTGCCCAGGACAATGATGCTGAGTTGGGGGGCTAAAGACCTTGCAGACTCAGATATTTTATGGTTAATTTTCAACTTGTTTTTAGGGAAATTGTTGCTTATATGGGGTGTGGCAGAGAAAGACAGGGCAGAAATGGGACTGGGAGCTTGGCAGGGTGGGTAGGTTTGAACACCAACTTTTCACAATGGTTAAATTTCTCCCATCATCCTTGGGCTGCAGAAGTCTGTGTCTGAGTCCTTGTCAGGGCATTTGGTCCTCAGGATCTGGAAGGGTTCCATGGAGGTAATGCTGTATAGACAGCACTAGTTCAATGTTTGCTTTTCTCCCTTAAGGGGCAGAAGTCAGAGGTGGGTATTCTATGGAAGGACTCTATGAAGTTATATCAGAGACTATCTAAAAATCCTCCAAGACCACCCAAACCCAGGAAAAAAGATGTTCAACAGTCATTGACTCACTGCTTCAGTCTTTGTTTAAGAATAGGTTGTTGAAGTAGAAGGGTTGTAACCTCAAATTTAAATTTTGAAAGGATAATGAGGAAGAGATAACTGAGAAGCTGGCCTTCATTAAATTAAAAATTTTTGCTCTGAGAAAGACACTGTCAAGAGAATGAAAAGACAAACCACAGACTGGGAGAAAATATTTGCAAAACACATATGTGATAAGAGACTGTTGTTGAAAACATACAAAGAACTCTTAAAATGCAACAAAAAGAAAATAAACAACTTGATTAAAAAATAGGCTTAAGACCTTAACAGACACGTCACCAAAGAAGAGCTACAGATGGCAAATATGCATATGAACAGAAGCTCCACATCATGGGTCATTAGGAAATTACAAATTAAAACAACAATGAGACACCGTCTAATACCTGTTAGAATGGTCAAAATCTAGAGCACTGACAGCAGCAAATGCTGACAAGAATGTGGAGGAACAGGAACTCTCACTCATTGCTGGGGGTAGTGCAAAATGGTACAGCCACTTTGGAAGACAGTTTGGCAGTTTCTTACAAAAGTAAACATTCTCTTACTTTTGATCTCTTACATATGATCCAGCAATCATGTTCCATGGTATTTACCCAAAGAAACTGAAAATTTACATCTACATAAAAACCTGCACATAAACATTTATAGCAGTTTTATTCATAATTGCCAAAACTTGGAAACAACTAAAATGTCCTCCAGTTGATAAATGGATAAATAAATGGTCGTACATCTAGATAATGCAACGTTATTCAGTGCTAAAATGAAACAAGCTGTTAAACTATAAAAAGACATGGAAGACACTTAATGCATTTTTTTTTTTTTTGAGACAGAGTCTAGCTCTGTTGCCCCAGCTAGAGTGCACTGATGTCATCTTAACTCACTGCAATCTCAAACTCCTGGGTTCAAGTGATCCTCCTGCCTCACCTCCTGAGTAGCCGAGTAGCCTCCCGAGTGCACCACCATGTGCCTGGCTAATTTTTTTATTTTTTGTAGAACGGGAGCCTCACTGTGTTGCCCAGGCTGATCTTGAACTCCTGGCCTCAAGCAATCCTCCTGCCTCGGCCTCCCAAAGTTCTGGGATTATAGGTGTGAGCCACTGTGTCCAGCAACAAACCTAGTTTAAAGGTCTCAGTTGGCTTTACTGAGACTCTAGGATCTAGCAACACTTCTTTCCATAAAACAGAATGTGTTCCAGTGAGCTGAGTGGAGGAGGTTAGTTTTATAGACAGAAAAGGGGTGAAGAAAGCAGAAACAAAGAATAAAAGGCTGATTGGTCAATCATTTCAATTACCTTGTAAGGCATGAACAAGGAAATAGGATAATAGAGAAGTAACTGATTAGTTACTATCAGGCTACTTCAGGTTACCTTTTTTGGGTGAAGATTAAAGCAGAGGAAACTCCATTATTTACCGATTGAAACTGGCTTGTTTGGAAAAGTAGGATGTTTTTCTCTCCTAATTTCTCAGAAGGACAGATAACAACTCAGTTTCTATTTGGTGACGTGGCCCTCAGTGTGAGTGACTCCAGTTTGGTTTTTAGTCTGATCTGTTGGAGCCTAGTGCAGGAGCTTGGTCCAAAACGAGGGCCTCTGTGAAAGTTGCAGATACCAGGATGAAATCACTTCTGTGAGACTCAGATGAAACACAGCCAGGAAGGCCCCAAGAGAGGAAGCTCATGCTTATGTCTGAGATAAGAATTGTTCCCAGGCTGGGTGTGGTGGCTCATGCCTGTAATCCTAGCACCTTGAGAGGATGAGGCCAGGGATCACTTGAGGTCAGTAGTTCAAGACTAGCCTGAGCAAGGGCAAGACCTTGTCTGTACAAAAGAAACAGAAAAACTAGCTAGGTGTGGTGACTCATGCCTGTAGTCCCAGCTACTTGGGGGAGGCTGAGGCAGGAAGATGGCTTGAGTCAGGAGTTTGAGGTTATAGTGAGCTATGATCCTGCCACTGCACTCTAGCCTGGGTGACAGAGTAAGATCCTATTTCTACAAAAAAAAAAGAAGAAAGAAAGAAAAAAGAACATGGCAACAGGCCGCTAGAGGCAGACAGGTGACTTATAAGAAGAGAGAAAAATGGACAATGGCATAAATAATTAAATGCTAATTAGAACTTAACAACAAGTTAATATTTTTCACCTACTAGGTTGTCAAAGATCACAAAGTTTTTATAATATACGGTCTAGGTGAGGCTGCAGGGGAAGAGGTACCCTTAAACACAGCTGGAAGAAGTGAAAGTCAGTGCAAGCTCTTTGGAAGGAAAATTGACTATTTATACAAATTTAAAATTCAAATACATTTTGACCTAACAATTTCTTTGCATGAAATTATTCTAAGAGATTTATGTACAAGGATGTTCATGACAGCACTGTTTGTTATACAAAAAATTAGAAGTCACCTAAATGATTTTCCATAGCAAGTTGGCCAAATAAATTATGCACATCCCATGAAGAAATACTGCAGGAGATAGCTAGGTACTCCCCCATCTGTGAAAGAACAGGGGCACAGGCACAGTCACCAAAGCATGTCTATAAGTAGCAAAAGATGGAGAGACTATCCTGGTGTCCTTCAACAGGGGTCTAGTTAAGTGGCCTGTGGGATGGACCCACAGTGACGGGGAGCCATTGCCCATGCACCGAGCTGGAGGCAGATGATGGCAGGAATACGGTGTGCTGCTATTGACGACAGTCACAGGGACACAGGGCATGTCTGTGTGTGCTTTAGCCACTGCCTTGGTCCATTTGGGAGGCTGTAATAAAATATCATAAAGTGGATGGCTTATAAACAACAGAAATTTATTACGGTTCTGGAGGCTGGGAAGTCCAAGATCAAGGGGCTGACAGATTCATTGTCTGGTGAGAGCCCATGTCCTGGTTTGTTGATGGCACCTTCTTGCTTTGTCCTATTTCTTATATTTCTGTGACGTTTGCATTTTGAATAATGAACATGTGCTGCTTTCATACATTTATTTTAATTATAAAACATAGCTAATTACAAAGAGTGGACAGGGTTTGAGGAGATAACATTCTATTTACCGACCTGCATTCTCCACCAGCTACGTGTGGCTATTGAACACTTGAAATGTGCTACTGCAACCAAAAAAATAAATTTTAAAGTCAATTAAATTAATTTAAACTTAAAAATTGATTTTTAAGTGCTTTATTCAGTTATTGGAATACTTCTGAATATCCTTGGAACAACCTGGGTATGTCAATCTACTTTTTCAAGTATAAATTTCATAACATCTCTTGTCAGATCAAGTTTTCTAATAAAAATGTAATATCCAAATTGAGATATATAGAAAGTCTAAAAAAAACCACTGGATTTCAAAGATTTAGTACAAAAAAGAATAAAAATATTTCATTATTAATTGTTTATATTGATTATAGGTAGACATGATAACACTTTGGATATATAGATAGGTTAAATCAAATGTTATTAAAATTAATTTTATGTGTTTCTTTTGACTTTTTAAAATGGGCTACTAGAAAATTTTAAATCACACGAGAGGCTCACATCTGTTTCTATTGGATAACGTTAGTGTGGATGGCAAGGGAAGCTAGAGAAATGGGGAGGAAAAGCGGGGCTGACCACAGGGCAACTCCCAGGCTTGGGGGTTAAATTTAGAGGCTCATCCTGGGGCCTTGCCCCCTAAATTCACAACTGCCAGAGAACCAGGAGCGTGGCGGGAGTGCAGATGGATGGAAAGAATGTGAGCAGAGTGAATGAAAGGACAGGTGAAGACACGCCCACTGGAAGGTGCTTGTTTGCCATGTGCAAAGGTCAGCTGAAAATAGCTGACCGTATACGGAAGTTATTAAAGAAGTTAGCAAAGGCCCAAACCTTTGTGCCCCAGCTAAGTCTTTGTTCTAAGAATTATTAGCTGTTATCTACACATCTTGCTCCTTATCTGCAAAAAGCTATGCTTGCTTGAGTTCCACATCCTTGTGTACACCCTTGACCTTCTGCACGCGTCCTTGGTAATAAATACGGGAAAGAACTTAGCCGAGGAGGCCGTTTGCTCCTTCAGACTTTGGTCTCTCCCCTTCTCTTGAAACACTAAGTGTTTCCAGTAATTATTCCTTCGCTACTGACCTTGGGGGCAAAAAACGGCCGCTGGCAGGTGATGGGTGTGTGGGGGTGTGGCGGTTGTGGGATTGAGCCACCAAATGACCTGTATGTAAATGGCAAGGCCCCAGTGTCGTCCTTAGGTGCTGGCACCTCTTGCCGACCCTTGCTCCTGCCTTGTGGTGTTCCACTTGGCTGCGGTTGGATGGGTTGCCTGGGCCGCCATTCCCTTCCCCACTTGGAAAGCAGTGGCTCCCTCAAGTTCTGGGTGGAGCCCAGACCCCCTCTCCAGGCACGTGTGTTCTTAGCATGGAGCATTCAGGAGACAAAGGAGATGAAACTCTGATTCCAGGAGGTGGCTTCTTGCAGGCAGCAGAAGCACCACGTCAGCCTGTACCAAGTTCATTGCTCATCCCGCGGCCAGGGCCAAGGAGTAAGGGCCTTGTCAGAAGAGCCTCTTGGGCTCAGGACCCTTTTATGCTCTTAAAATTACTGCTGACCCCAAAGAGCTTTAGTTTATATAGATTCTATTTATTGAGTTTTACCATATTAGAAATTAAAGCTGAGAATATTTGAAAGCACAGGAAAACCCAAGCACGTTCCATCATCATCAGAGCACCGATGCCGTCAGAGCATCGCACAGGCTCTGGAAACGTCCACTGCATGCTAGTGAGAGATTAAGAGTGGAAAGAACAAATGACATCTTAGTATTCTTATGAAAATAGTTTTGACCTCACAATCTCCTCTAGGGGTCCTTGGACCACACTTTCAGAACCCCTGTCACAGACAATGAAACAGTCACTTGGTAGAGGGTGACAAAACCAAGCACACAGACCAGGCCTCTCTTTTCAAGCAGTCTGTGTCCCAGTGAAATGCTAGAGCCTGCTGTCTCCTCTCCCCTGTGTCCCCCCCCACCAGCCTACCTACTGGACTGCAGTGCTTGGGTTTGACTGTGAACAGCAGTCAGGTCTTGGCATGTGGTTTCACCCAGGCACCTTGCTTCCTGGCGGTAGAGGCAGACATGTGACCACCTGGCTGGGCAGCCCAAAGCCCCGCGCCCTCCGCTGGCCACACTGACGGGATTGGGGGGAGCTGGCTTGGGAGCAGAGGCAATCTGGAAATGGGACTTGGGGCCTGAGACTTTTGAGAGGTTCTGCCTGGCAGTCTGGACAAGAAGCAGAGCCTGAACACAGCATCCCGCAGGGTTAACAGAGGGATGGGGCCCCAGTCATTTCGAGGGAACATAGCGGGCGGGGTGGTGGGAGCCCAGCTAGGCACCCTCTGCCTCTTGCTCTTACCGACCTTCATCATTGCAGTGATGAAGCTTTGCAGTGGGGGCGGAGGAAGCATCTCTAAAGGTCTGGACTAAGACTGGGAGGAATGAGACGCTAGAGAGGTGGGCTAGAAAGCAGTCTACATCTGAACCGTACTTTAGGTACTTTGCATGCATTAGCTGACTGAAACCTCACAACTCTGTGTGGTGACGAATATGATATCCATTTCCCGGATGAGGTAACTGAGGCTCAGAGAGGTTAGCTCACCTGCCTGTGGTCACACAGCTAGAAAGTTATGGAGCCACGCTCTATTCTGTCTGGCTCAATGCCCCCAGTTTTAACCATTCAGCTATACTGCCCAGGAGTTTCAGAAGGAATCCTCCGGAATACCTAACCTCTTGGGAGATCTGACAGGCAAAAAAATGTGATGGGTCAGGAGATGGGACACATACCTTCCTCTGGATTCTCGGTGAAGTATTATTTATAGGTAGTTCTACACAAAATTAATCTGCCCCGTCTCACCACTCTCATCATTACGTGTGGGGAAATGAGAAATTTAGTACCTCACTAGATGTGGACGCATGCAAGTCAGAGACGTGACTATGAACATGCCAAGTTGATCGATCCTCAGGGTCTCGGGGGCCATGTCTTGGCTCTCAGTTGCGTGTGACCTCAGCAAATCACTGATTCTCTGGGAGCTCTAATCAGTTCATCTGTAAAAATGTTTAGACTGAGGGTTTTCTTTTTTTTTTTTCTGCTTAAACAAACAAATCCCTGAATTAATTCTAAATTCCATACTGGAGCAGAAGTGGAGATTGGCTTTGGGCTGGTCCACTAGCTGCCCCCTCCCCACTTTGGCAAATGAGGCTTCCCCTTCCCTCCTCCTGCCTGACCTGCATCCCTCTCTGCCTCCCTTGGCTTTTCTGGGTTAGACCCCAAAAGCCAGAGCCACGTGCTGGCTACAGCCAATGTGCTGGGCTCTTCCCCACGGGGCTGGAAACGGGCGTGAGCTGGTTTTAGGCGCCAACTGCCTGGCAGAAGTTGGGGGTGGGGCAGGGGCAGAACAAGGGTTGAGTTCATTTCCAAGGGTCGAGAGAAAGTGATATTCCGGGGCGAGAGGCGGAGGGGGCAGGGGGCAGGCCAAGAGAGGCCTCACTCACTGGGGGCCTGAAGCCGGAGGTTCAGGCCCCCTGAAAAGGCCCTGAGAGTTGGAGCAGAACGGGGAGTGAGACTTAGAGAGAGATGGAGGAGTACCTGGTCCCTGGGCCAGCTGGAGGATCCAGTGAAGGGGAATGGGCACAGAGAGGCTACGCAGGGCTGCCTTTGTGGGAATTCCTCTTTTCCTGGTGGATAGGTAGGTGGTCCTTGCCGAGGGGTTAGTTGCTCCAGTCACTCCCTGCTTCCTGCAACAGACAGTCATCATCCTCTGGCAATCAGCTAATGGGGCAGAGCTGGGCTGTAGGAGGCAGGGTGATGTGGCTCTCACTGGTTGTGTCCTCTGGTCTCAGTTTCTTCAACTGTAAAACCAAGCTGAGATGGCCCACCTGGTCATGGGTCTGTAAAAATAAATGAGCCATGGGAGGCCCTCATATGTGGGGATGATGGTTCTGGGAGACATCTTTTCACACGTATCCTGTGTGAGACATGCGGACAACATGTCTCAGGAAACAGCGAGGAAAGGTTCCATTGGGATTTTATCTTGAAAAATAAAACATTAGTTTCATCTCGTGTATGGAAATAATTTTATTTTCTCTATTTTGAACTAAAATAAGTTATAGTCACATCTTGCCCTGATTCTTAAAACAAACCAAAAATGTTGACAGTTGGAGTTTTGACTAATTTTCCTGGTATAATTGTTTTCTGACAAACTTGTGCAGGAGTATGGTACAATCTTTAACCGTATGTTTGATTTTCACAGTGCATGCATAAACAAGGTCATTTCTTTGCAAAAATATTTCTGAGCTTTATCAATTTTCCCAAGGGATTCAATTCAATCCTTTGATATTCAAATGATCTCTTTTGAAGCACCTATCTTGTCATCATCCTTGAATTTTCTCCTCTTCAATTGTTAACTGGTGTAACTTTCCCAGACTCTCATTTGTTAATGGCTTCATGTGTCTGATTTGAGTGGTTTGTCAATAACACTTTCACCCACTTTCCAAAAAGTTTATATTTCCCAAGATTTGCCATCTCTTTGCATTTTTGCACATACACTGTGCAAAACAATTGACAAAAAGCATAATTCATTACTTCAAGGGTCCTGGCAAGTGTAAAAAGGGAAGGAAGTGATGGCAGAGGAGGCGTGAAATAGAAGAGTGATCAATTCTTTTACCAAATATTTTTGTGTTATGATGGCTTTTGCTTTCTCTGGGCAACCTCATAACACAAACTTGGTAGGAATGTTCATATACCAAGGACCACAGAAAAGTAACCAATTAAGAATTTAGACAAGGGAAAGTAAATAGATTTCATTTAGTGTATCAACTTGGATTGGTTCATAGTGGCTATCTGAAGTATTGTGTTAAGAAGGATCCCGAGTCTCTTTTTGACCTTGCTAGGGAAGAATACTATGATTGATTAATGATGCGTGGTCAGATATGGGAGGGGTAGGGCAGTCTGTGTGTTACCTTGCTGACATAGCCCATGGTAAGTACCCAGCAAATGCCAATTTTTCTCTCTTACAATGTGTCAATGTTGGGAGGGTTAAACAAATGAAAAAATATGATCCTTACTCAGAAGGAGTTCACAATCTGAGGAAAGATAGAAAGAAAACAGAGTTGGCTGAATATTTATTCTAAGAGTAACTGCTTGGCTGCTTGGCCAGCCAGATGGTCAAAAAGAAGCCTAGTGGTTATGGGGACACACAAGACTGTTCATTGTGATGATTTTTGCTTCTCTCTGCTACCTTGCCATTATGGAAATGTAGATGTAAAACAAGAGAGTGAGATAAAGCAGGAATATTACCTCTTGCTATAGCTCTGACTCTTCAGTCAGGCTGATTTGGGTTTAATTCCAGCCCCAATATTTACTATGTGCTATTGGGAAAATTATTAAATCTGCCTAGACCCTCAGTTTCCTCATTTACAAAATAGGAATAATAATAGTAGCGGCCACATTGGATTGTTTTGAGGACTGTGTGTGCAGCAATATCTCCCTTACTGAAATGGGGCTGGCAAATTCCTCCCCCAGGAAAGGAGTATGATGCATAGTTAAGGGTAATGCTTGCCCAGTGTTGGGAGATTGCTGTTCACCTAACCCTGGGATCTCCCAGATGTCGCTGGAGCCAGAGAAAGAATTTGTAGGTGTGCAAGATGCTGGTGAGCCAGCAGGGTTAATGCTCAGGGTTCTCAGCTCTGTCCTTCCTGCTTCTCTCCAGGAATGCGGCAGTTGCCCAAGCAATACTCCCAGCTCCATTAATTATCTTAAAAGCTAATCAGAAGATACCAGGAAATACAGCATTCTCTGCATGCCTGACCTTTGCTGAACTCCTAAATGCTTTTGTCTGAGAGAAAGTTGCATTCATTCAAATCTATTCAATCTTACAGTTTCAACCTTCTCTGTTTCACCCAAGCTAAAGGTATACTTACTCTCCAGCCTGGGAGGAAGTCTGAAGCACTTAAAATAAAAGAGCTGAGAGGAGGGGGTAGGCAGGGTACGGGAGAAAGAGAGAAGGTTAGTTATTTTATAGACTGAGAGTCAATGGGGTGTTTGTTTTACCAGCTCATTTTGAGATTTTTCTTGTTGACATGAAGAGTTAGATTTTTTGGGGATGAAAAAAATCAAATGATTCAGGAGCAAAGGAGAACAAAGACTAAACAGACCACAATTTGAAGTATCAGTAATTATAAAGATATACAACTATTATGTACACATAATAATTTTAAAAAACTGCCAAAGATAAATAAAATAAAATATCAGTAATGAATTTTGCAGTCAGAATGGTAGTAAGCTACGTGATTACTCCCCCAACATGAATTGTAGATGAGCACCCTTTGTAAATCTGGTTCACTTGTAATTTTGTTTTAAGATGTGAGAGCATCAGTTACGGGGCAGAGTGGAAGGCTCTGGGAGGGAGAGAGCGCCTTGGGCTCACGGAGGTGATGGTATCAGGTTTGACCATCTTTTGGGCTCTTGAGACAGACATACCTGGCATCTACCAGTCCAGCTTTGTCATTCTCTAGTTGTAGGATGTTGGGTCATATCTCTCTCAAAGCTTTTGTCTACTTGACATAACAATGGTGCCATTAGTAGTCAAGCCAGGCTAGGCTATGCTGCTATATTTCCACCCAATAATGAGTAATTCATTGTAATTAGCATTCAGCATTTTGTAGTTTATTATCTCCATTTCAGGAAATAAGGGACTTGCCCAGGGTCCATGCCAGGATTCAAGCACAGCTTTGTCTACTCAAAATCCCTTTCTTGGTTTATTACATCTCACTGATCTTATAGGTAGAGTCATAGGTACCATGAACAGCTGCTGCTGAACCAGACTGAAAGCAAAGTAATTATCTTAGATAGTCCTGGTGCAGCCTCTTTGGAAGAATAAGCAAAAGAAAAATTGCTTGTGTGGCATATACCACCAAGCACAATTTTTAGGAAGTGCTCATTATCCTTTGTTAATTGGAAAAACAATTTTTTTTTCCCTTTTACATTGCTTAGGCTTCCTTTGCATAATCTGTACTCAGGCCTTGGCCTTGTGTGGATAAAGGCTGAGAATGTACGACAGCCCCTCGGAGGGCAGGGCCCTGTGCTGTCCTTGAGTCACGCACTAGCAGCCTGGCTGGCTTCCTCTGCATCCCTCATTACTGCCTAAACCATCTCACTGTGGCCCAAGGGCCCTGGCTAGTTCTCCTGCTCTAATATTACTAAGTCAGCTCTTTGCTACTCGACTCTTCTCAGCTCTTCTTTTTGCCTAACTTGCTCCGAAGCAGTCCCTTTTAGACTTTAATGTGCCTGTGAAACTTGCAGGAATCTTGTTTGAGTGCAGCTTCTCATTCAGTAGGTCTGGGTTGGGGGCTGAGATCCTACAATTGCATCAGGTGTCCAGGAGGTGCCAATGTAGCTGGTCCTTAGACCACACTTTGATTACAAAACAAAATTTACCAGCTTTTCCATCCAGGGAAAATGGAGCATCCTGAAGCCATATGTTTTTTTTTTTTTTTTCTTTTCTTTTTTTCGAGACAGAGTCTTACTCTGTTGCCCCGGGTAGAGTACAGTGGCATCATCACAGCTCACCACAACTTCAAACTCTTGGGCTCAAGTGATCCTCCTGCCTCAGCCTCCTCAGTAGCTGACACTACAGGTGCATGCCACCATGCCTGGCTGATTTTTTTATTTTTTGTAGAGATGGGGTCTTGCTCTTGCTCAGGCTGGTCTTGAACTCCTGGCCTCAAGTGATCCTGCCACTTCGGCCTCCCAAAGTGCTAGGATTACAGGTGTGAGCCACCGCACCTGGCCAGCCATATAGTTCTAAAAGAGATTTTGAAAAAATAGTAAACACTGCCAGCTATGCACAAATAATTTACTAAAATGGTCCACTCTTTAAAAATACTCTTCCCCCTGAGGCGTATTGGCCTGTTGTATCCTCATAATGACATGCCAAGATTTTTGCTGGACTCTTTTGCCCTGTGTTTTATTACTACATGTGCTTATATCAGCTTTTGCCTAGTGCTTCAAATGTAGGCCTCTCCAAGAGCAGTGCCTCTACCCTGATTTCTGAGCTAACCCTCGGCTGGTGATGCATGGCAAACATGCCTGGTGGAGCACCACGGCTGGAGGGCTGGCATTCTCCTGTCTGCACCTCACCATGAGCTCTGGCCTCGGCAGCTGGCTGCCATTGTGAAGCCTGGCTCATGGAACCATGGTTTCCTGACCAGGAGCTTGACATGCCGTCTCCTTAGTACTGGAGACAAGCTTCATCTAGCACCTGCCAGAGCAGGAACTGCTTACAGCTTTCTCTATCTGGTTGCTTCATGAGCCAATGGGCTTTGGCTGCCAGCAGGCACTCTGGAACTTTAGTCCCAGCGTTTTCCATATTTTTATTTCCTTCCCAGAAGATCTAAGCAACTACTGTCCTGCTCCTGCCTGTCAGACATTAACGTCCCTTCTCAGGGAAGTATGGGAAGTTCTTTTACCCACATCCCCTTCCCTTCCACCCTGCTGCAAACAGCTGAAAAGGCAGCCAGAAGTCAGAAGACCCTCAGAGAAATCTGCAGTATGGCTTTACATATCCAGGTGTTACTTTCTTACTGAGTCTCAAAGCTACAATCAAACGCCTTCTCGGCACCACTCTGATGACGTCCACTGTGCAGATTTGGGAAGCTCTGTGAGTGTCGGTGGTGTGCCCCGTGTGGATGGAGAAGGAAGGCTACAAGATGAACTCACCTTTTGGTCTTTAAGCCCTTCACACAAAACTGGGTGCCATGGCAACCACCTGACTCTGCAGCTGGGTCTTCCAGAGCCTTCCTGTAGGTCAGGAGCATCCCTGAAGGTTGATACAGAGAAAAGATAATTTGAAAAGTTTCCCATCAATCACTAAGATCTGACACTTTCTTCTTCAAAATGCTTTCCGTGGGCAGCCCCTTCCCTCCCTCCACAGCCGGCTCCCACCTGGTCCAGCCTTCCTCTCTGAGCCTTGAGGCCTGCACTTGTTCAGCACATGCTTGCATGAAAAATCTCCCTAAAGCATGTTCTCCTTGGGCCATTCCTCCACTTAGAAACCTAAACTAGCTCCACATTGCCTCTGAGATCAAGCACCAATACTCCGGCTCATCTCAAGGCCCTCTGCAATCCGGGGTTCCAGCTGTCATTCTCATTCCCACCACCCCAGTGGTGCTCAGGTCTGCCTGCTTTCCCAGCTGTCCCCCTGAGAGGCTGGTCTCCTGGGCTCAGAATGCTCCCTGCACCCAGCTTTGCTGTTTGGATCCTCCCAAAGCACCTTGGCCTTGCCCTGCCCAGGTGCTATTAATGTACCGACATTGTCCATTCTCCTTAACAGACACAAGCCCTGGGCAGGCAGGGGCACTGTAGCAATCTGCTCAGGATGCCATAACAAAATACTGCAGACTGGGCAACTCAAACAACAGAAATGAATTTTTTTGTGGCTCTGGAAGCCAGAAATCCCAGATCAAGGGGTCAAGAAGCAGGGGTGGCCTCTCCCGAGGCCTCTCTTTTTGGCTTGCAGACGCCACCTTCTCACTGTGTCCACACATGGTATTGCCTCTTGCACATGCATCTCTGGTGTCTCTGTGTGTCCAAATTTCCTCTTCTTACAAGGACACCAGTTAGATTGGACTGGGGCCCACCAATGGCCTCATTTTAACTTAATCAGCTCTTTGAAGACCCTGTCTCCAACGATAGTCACCCCGAGGTACTAGGGGTTAGGGCTTCAACATATACATTCTGAGGGGACACAATTCGGCCCCCAGCAGGCACTATCCTCTGTGGCCAGTATATCCCCAGCACCTGCCCCGCGTGTGCACGTGGGCGGCAGGACTCAGCAAGGGCTCGTTCTGGAATGATGCCCCTCCCTGAGGTGTCCTGCCCCCTCCTGCTGGCATTCGGGCCCAGGCCCAGCCAGCCCTGCCCAGCCTGCGAGCCTTTCTCAAGCTGTGGCGACTTTCTTATGTCTACTTCTCCAGTCTACACATACGCACAGTCTCGCATTGCTAACTCTTTTAGGGGTTTTATCTTTGTCCCTTTAACTAGTGTAGACCACTGGGGCTGTCCCTCCTTAGGTCAGGCACAAAGAGGCCGCTGTAAAATAAACTCCCCTCCTCCAAATGAATGGTGATTTCCCCCTTAGGCACCATCTGGATCTGCTATTGGTTAAAATCTCCAGCGAGGAGAGGGAGCTACACAGCCAGGTCCGGGGAAAGGCTCCCCTCAAAATCACCCGCCCTGCCAGAGTAGAGCTGGGACAGGAGCTGTGGGTTTGGGTACTCGAACCCATACACTATGTTTCTTTTGTCTTAGAAATAATCACAGACCAGGATGGGAAACACAATCTATTCAGTGGCCTTTCCCTAATAATAGATTGAAACATTTTACTGCCTTGAAGCATTTCAAAGCTGTGTGGAGATTTTGTATGGTTTCCAACCATTATTCTCTTGCCAGGCTGGGAAGCTTGTCCTCTGAGATTTAAAGAGTTAAGGCTGGCTATGTCTCGTACACATTCCTGGGCAACTTAATTATTGACCCAGCTTGTAAATCATTCACAGCTTTCCAGAGGTATCCATATACTTCTACTGGCGGCAAACGGTGTCCGGGGCTATTTGTGCAATGGAGGTTGGGGGTCAGGGAGAATGTGAAAAATTAAGAATAACAATGCTTCATTTCCTCCCTGAACTTTAATCGCCTGTTTAAATAAAGCCAAGGCTTTCTTCCTTTGCCACCTGCTCAGAACACCTCAGCTCACTGCCGAGACAGCTCTAGTTTCACTCCCCATTCTCTGTGCCACGCCACCCCAAGGACACCAGGCCACTTGGATTTCATCTAGGAGTGAAGTCGGGGATCAGCCATCTTGCCTGGAGTCCCTCTGGGTTACAGCCAGGGCTTTAGGAACACAATATCTTACATCTTAAGTAACTCTTCTAATCCTATCCCTTAGGGGCTGGATAAGAAGCAATGCTTTCAGCTGGACTGCCAGTGAGGCATTTAAGCGGGTTTGTGGTTAACCAAGGCCACACACCCGGCGAGCAGCAACATGGAGCTTAATTGTAGCCGTGTCTGGTGGGGGCCCCACCTCTACGGTGTCTGGTATCTCAGCAGCCCTGCCCACTTTCGAATGAGAGGAGAGGTCCAGTCAGGTCTCACCGGCTGGCTGAGGGGTTCAGGTCCAATGCCTGTGAAAACAGACACCGAAATAATCAAAGGACTGCATTCCTTTGTCTAAATGGCAGCTAATCCTCCCTCCTTTGAAGGAGCAGAAACCACAGGTGACAGTCAAGCCCTTAGTAGAATCAGCTGTCTGGTTTGTTTGTCCCCCAAGTCCTGTAGTTCTCAGAGCCCAGAGGAACCTTAAATATGTCTTGGTCCATTTTACAGACGAGAAAATAAATGGAGCCTGGAACATTTTTATTACAAATTAATCCCAGCTGGAAATAGGCTAGTTTATTCAATCTAGAAAAGAAATTAATGGCAAGAGACTTTTTAAGGTAAACAATTAAATATTGAAAATGCCGAAAGCTGATGTAATTTTACCAAAGCTAGAGAGAAATCTTCCTCAACTTGTTCAGGCAACACAATCTGGTTTCTAGTCGATTCGGCAGAGCCAGTCTGGAGGCACGTGTTCCCCGTGGGGAAAACTGCTGGGCTCGCTGGGCAGCTTGGTGCTCCAGAGCTGCGTCTTTGTTTTCCTTGTATGTGTAGCAGCTCATTGATGGGAAGGAGTCCAGGAAGAGATCTATCTGCAGGGGAATTTTTAATGGCTTTATGTAACTATTTTACGGGCATCCTTGCAGACCACACTATGAGATGTGGCATTGTCACTACCTGTCCCCTTACAGAGGCTTCTAAGAGCCTGAGATTCCAAAATCAGACTTCACATGCAGGTGGTCTCAAAGCCTGGCATCAACCAGCTACCTTTCTAACCGGCCTCATTTTTCACCTTTAGAGAACATCTGTTAGATGTTCCAAATCCTTCTTCCAAATTCTACTCTTTTTTTTTTTTTTTTTTGAGACAAGAGTCTAGTTTGTTCGCCCTGGGTAGAGTGCAGTGGCATCATCTTAGTGCACTGCAACCTCCAACTCCTGGGCTCTAAATTCTACTCTTGCTTGTTATCACTTTTGGCCAGTTGCTTTGAATATATTAGTTTATTTAACATTCATGAAAATCCTACAAGGTAGGTTTTATCATCTCCAATTCTCAGATGAGGAAACTGAAGCTCTGAGTGTGTAAGCGGCTTTCTCAAGTTCGCATAATTAGTAGTATCGCCAGTGCTGTCTTCATTCCATGATGCCATTTAGCAAAGCATGATATCCTATAATTTAAAAATAAAAACAAAAAGACTCTTGACCTTAGGATAGAACTCTGCTTAGATAAGCAAGTGACCAGAGAATGTGGCTTGTGTCAAGACAATTCACACTGTGATTTTAGAGTACTGTGCTTGTAAACTGTGTGTGCGTGTGTGTGTGTGTGTGTGTGTACATATCATTATTGCCTTTTCTTCTTCTCATCACTTTCCCACCAGGATGAAGTCCTTGTCTGGCTTGAGGATGAAGTCTCTGTCTGAAGGCTGCAAGATTCTGTCATTTTGTTTGCTGGGCAGAACTGTGGGCCCTTAAAGCATGCCAGTGTGCTGAATCGTTTTAGGGGGTAGGTTGGTGGGGGAGAGTAGCATCTTGTTTACTCTCAAAGACTGTACATTTTGCCCTGGCTCAACCAGTTCACAGAGACATACATGAGCTTTATGTAAGGGAGGCCTTTACGGAAACACGGATGAAAAAAATCTGCCTGAATACACACCAGAAATGCCACTCGGGCTGTTAGGTTCCTGTGGTCAGGAAACTAAAAGCCCAACCCAGAGTGGATGTACAGGAACAAGATTTTAATTAACATTTGCTTTAAAAAAAAAAATTACAAAACTGGCTTCACTAGATGCTAGAGAACTGATGTGGCCCTAAGAGCTGGCACAGTCCCTGGGGTTTGTAAGGCTTATCACATTATATGATGTTTTCCCATGCTGGAGTTAGGGTGTAACCTTTATATGAGAGAGAAAATTCTTTTATCTGAAACCTTCTGCAAATGACCTAACATTGTCTCTATTATCCACACTTCACACTGTTAAAATTAAGAAATATAATTGTATGCATGTCAGTATTTATACTTTATAATTTTATTGTTTTTTTTGTTGCATTTATTAATTCAACTTTTATGTTGCCTCATCTTAACTTTAAACACATGTGCTGTTTAACATCTTATATACTTTCTAACAATAACAAAATGATACATCGACCAACGAAAGAGGATTGAAAGATGGGTTTTATATATTCATGTGACCCTAGATTTATCTGTGCTTCTGAATTGGGTTCCCTGTCCCTGGCCTCAGTATCAATTAAGTTCCCTTATCTTTCTTTGACAGAGAAGGTGCTCAGTGGGATAATGATAGTTACCGTGGGAATGTCTGCAGGCTTCCTCTCCTCCCCAAGTAACAAAAACTAATGCTATAATGGTCTGCCCAGTGTTTTCCCTTCTTTTGCCTCCCAAAAAGAAAGTGTTCTTATTTTTTTATTTTTTAAGCACTGAGAGAGGAGTTGTATCAATGTCCATAATCAAGGGATGGAATCAACAAAGGAAATAAAGAGAGGAAAACACAGTGTGGCACGCAGCTTAGAGAGAGGCCGGGAGAACTCTGGAGAGGGCTGCCTGGGACGGCTGCAGAGGAAAGGACCACTGATCAATGTTGCCGTGTGCCATGTGTTTGTCTTCTCTTCCTGGTTTCCAAGAACCTCAAATAAAGAATTTGAGTCTTTGAAATTCCTTCTTGTTCCAGACTGGATTCCTTTAAGTACTGAACCACCCTGAGACTGAACCATGTGGATCCTGCCTTTATACAGGTTATACCTGAACAATATTCCTGTGTCCCTTCCGTTGCTGGAGCTTTCTGCTACTTTGCTCTAATATTATGATTACATAGCACTGGGCTTTGGCTGTTCTGAGGTGGATCACAGTCACTGGCATGGGTCTCCAATATGTCTAGACACAGTTCACTTCTGGTTTACTTAATTATCTGATGAGTCCCAGAGGAATAGTTTTAGAGCCATGAATGAGAAACTTGCCAACTGGATTTGTTTAAATAGCGAGGACATGGGAACTTATTCCAATTATATTTAGATAATACCTGTTAGATAAGCCTAGGCATATTTCAGGTTTGTTCCATCCTCTTGTCTAGAGAATCCTAAGAAGCTCAACTTGTCTTGTAGGAATGTAGTCAGAACAGTCTTTCAGAGGGAACAGTGATTTTGCTTGTGTCCTTTCAAATTTTATTTCTTATTAGAAAACTCTCCTGTGCCATAAGCTGTCAAAAAGATGTGGTGCTGTATTTATTTATAACAGAAATATCTTCAGTAATTGTTTCCCTGAGTGTTTAGAGAAGTTGCTTATGTTATTTATCAGGTTCAGAAATGCATTGTTAGGCACCGTCCAGCAGCTCCGTCTGCGAAGCACTGTTGGAGTCCAGGAGATGTGTCGTTTATTATGCTTCACTGAGCTGCCGAAGCCTCAGAGTTGGGACTTCTCTCTCGTGCTTGTGGAAATGGTGCGCTCTTAATTCGAGTGCAACTGACTAACATTTGGTGTTCATTCAGGGTTTCATAGGCAGGGAGCTGGGTCAGGTCTTCAGAACCTAGAGCTTGGGGTTTTGGGAGATAAAATAAAAATGAAAGTAGAATGGAACCCCAGCTTGGATGCGAAGAAGGAAAATGCCTGAGCAATTTTCTTGAATCAACTTACTGTATGTGTGAGTCTAGTTGGGGCACAGTGTACGGGGAAGACACAGAGAGGTAAACAAAATACATAATTGGTTGAATAGATAAATGATTAAACATTTGAAACAATGCTTCCTATTTAAAGAACAGGCAGGATATTTGAGTGTCAGTTTTTTTTTTTTTTTTTTTTTTTCGAGGCAGGGTCTTGCTCTGTCACCTGAGCTAGAATGCAGTGGCATCATCAGAGTCACTGCAGCCTCAAACTCCTGGGCTCATGCGATGCTCCTGCCTCAGCCTCCTAAATAGCTGGGACTACGGGCACATTCCACCATGCCAGTTAATTTTTCTAGTTTTTGTAGAGAATGGGGTCTCGCTCTTGCTCAGGTTGGTCTCGAACTCCTGACCTCAAGCGATCCTCCCACCTTGGCCTCCCAGAGAGTTAGAATTACAGGTATGAGCCACCACGCCCGGCCCTTGAGTGTCAGAATCGAAGGTCAGTGTTACCCAGGATTTGTTTTTCAGGGCAGAGAATATATATTTCCATGCATCCCCAGAGGACATTTTTCTTTCTTCCTTTCTTTCTTTTTTTTAATTGAGACAGGGTCTCACTATGTTGTCTAGGCTGGCCTCTAATTCCTGGACTTAAACAAATGATCCTCCCACCTCAGCCTCTCAAGTAGGTGGGACTATAGGCAAGCGCCACAGTGCATGGCTCATTTTTAGTTCTTGTTCCTCTTCCACCACTTCAATCAATATGTAGTTAAAACTTGATCTCCTGTTCTACCAACAAATTCCAAGTTCGGTTAGATATAGCTTCTTCGTGAGGTAATCGGTACATAATTTTGTATCAGTTGGGGTTTGATCGAAGATGTAGAACCCCTGTGAGTGATGCAGAATGAGGGCTGGAGGGGTCCTACCTTTGCACTTGTGGGAGCTGGGGGGAGGTGGTCTATGCCCGTCGTTGCCCCTGTGGTGTGTACTATTGAGTCTGAAGTCCCCGTGTGTCAGCCAGACAGGCAGTTAGGATGGGAGCTGGGTGTGGATAAGAACAAGGACAGACAAGACACTGCAAGGACAACTGGAACCCACAAGGACTGATGGAAACTGTGTGTTTCTCTCTCGTCACCTCCAACCTTAATTCTGTGGGGACCTGCCGGAGAAGCTGGTGCCCTTTGCCAAGGAGCTGCACTTGCACCTGGCCCAGGACTCAGAGAAACTGATGGAGGAGATATGGCGGGAGCTGGAGGAGCTGCGGGGTCTGGGCACACACGCCGGGCCGGCAGGTCAGCAACAACACCCGCCAGCTTCCGCAGCACCTGCTGCCCGGCAGCTACAGCAGGCTGTGGAAACAGAGCTACTGCTGCATGTGCACCTTCCAAGTCAGATGCGAAACCTCTCTTGTGGCCAGCCCTAAGCTGGAACTATACAGGGAAGGGAATTCTTGGAAACATACTTCCTGTTTAGCTCAGTTATCACAGTACAAAGCCACCACAGTCTATCCTTTGTTTTTAATACTTGGCTTTCACACACACTTCTTTTAACCAGATTTAACTTCCACATCAAGACAATAGCAACATTATGCTTTAGTCTAACATGATGCAACTCTTCCTGTACCATCCAAAACATGTCATCCTCTCCTGCAAAGAGGTTTCGAGTCTATCTTTGAGTGACAGTAATCCTCTTCTAGCCAAGCCACATTCCGCCTTTGCTATTCTGCAACTTAAATGCTCGGGTATAGGTTAACATGTCTTTTGTTAGATGGGAGGGGAATGAGAGAGAGAAATTACCTTCTTTAGACAAACATTTTTGACCAAAGCTAAGTGAAACTTTTATTTTGAATGAGAGATTATGGATGTAACTAAACTGATGACTTCTTTCCTGAGCTTAAGTTGGCTATTTCATCTTTTTTTAATGTTACCAAATTTATTCTGAGAGGAGTGGGACTCCCAAGCCAAGGCTAAACTATGAGTCAGCAGTTTAGCCTGGTCTGGCTGATGAACGGTGTGTGGTGACCACCCCTCCCCCAAGCCCCAGGCACCTGTGTTTTACTTAGGAGAACTGAAATCTGTGCTGCAGGAGCTTTGAACAGAGGCCCTGGGAGGACAGAGGTCAAGAGGTAAGGATGAAGGGCAATGTCAGTCCTAGGGCTTAGGTCTGACCTTCAAAGATAAAACACCTTCAGTCAGAATGGGCAGGGGGTATATGATTTGGGGAGATGGAATCTGCTTTGGGACCCACATGGCGAAGTGTGACATGGACCTGGAGAATGGACAGCCTCCGCATTTCTTCCAGAGCATCCTGTGTAAAGGATGCATGTCGCAGCCCCGTTGGGCATGCTTGAGGGATCTCAGCTCCGGGGGAACCTGGCGCCAGCATCCTGGGCAGTGCGGCGCAGGCCTTAGGGAGAGCCATGGCATGGGGTGGCACCAAGCCTCCCGGGGTGGCCTGCAGGAAGCAACGGCGTCAAGCAGGCTGGGGTGGGAAAACACATCTGAGATGTCTTTGTGGGACCCCTCCTGGGGACTCAGAAATAACGGGGATGGGTGGGACAGGGGCTAAGGATGGACAAGGAGGGAGGAGACATGGTTTGGACGTTTGTCCCCTCCCAATCTCAAGTTGAAATTTGATCCCCGATATTAGAGGTTGGGCCTGGTGGGAGGAGTTTGGGTCATGCGGACAGATCCCTCATGAAGGGCTTGGTGCCCTCCCCACAGTAATGAGTAAGTTCTTACTCTACTGATTGATGGAAAGAGTGTGGGCACCCCCTCCTCTCTCTTTTGCTCCTTCTCTCGCCGTGTGACATGCCTGCTCCCTCTTCACCTTCTGCCTTGGTTGGAAGCTCCCCGAAGCCCCCACCAGAAGCAGATGCTGACGCAATGCTTCTTGTACAGCCTGCAGAACCAGGAGCCAAACACACCTCCTTTTGTTATAAATTACCCAGCCATAGGTATTTCCTTTATAGCAACACAAAAGAGACTGATTCCGCACGTGGGGTAGCACAAGGATCTCTGTGGTGATGGAAGAGTACTGTATCTCGATTGTGGTGGTAGTCACACAAATCCACACAGGTGATAAAATTGTATCCACACACACAAATGAGTGCATGGAAAACTGGCGACATCTGCGGCTTGCACCAAAGTCAATGTCCTGGTTTGCATTGAGGGAAACTAAAAGTACCCAGGACCTTTCTGAACTATTTTTGCAACTTCCTATAAATTTATAATTATTTCAAAATAAAAAGTGTATTTAAAAAAACAAAAAAAGTTATGAGAGACTGTTGAATTGGAAACTTTAGGCATCAGTGATTTTTAAAGCTCACCAGATGAGTGTCATGAACCAGGACTGAGAATCATCCTTTATTGGAAACTCTTGGGGTCAGATTTTTGAATTTTAGGAAGGGAATATGAAGCAAATATCATATTATATGTAATAACTCTAGGTGGTTCTTGGGCAGCACTCTGTAATCAACCATATTAACATTTCTTTGGCAAAAATATATGGATATTCACACCAAGTGAGATAAATAAATACAACAACAATAAAAGCTGGTGGAGACTTTGAAGACAGAGTCCAGTTCTTCCCTTTGTGCTGGGGGAGGGGTGAGGAAGTTGTGTTGGTGTTATTTGGGCAAAATTATTAATTGATCTTATTTGATCTATAGGTTGCTATGAGACCTAAGGAAATATGGGAAATAATTAGAGAAGCACATACAAATTTGTGTAGAAAGGTATCTGTCCACTTTAAAATTGGCAACTCTTAGAAGCAATCTAAATATCCAACTATATGAAAATAATTAAATGCTGTTATAGATTTATTGTGGAATATAATACAAGTGTAAAAATTGTGTTTTAAAGAAATAATGATAATGGAAAATTCTCATTATGCAATATAGTGTGTTCAAATGGGTTTAAAAACTATATATTCAGTATGATTTTATTTGGATAAGTAATTTTATTTTATTTATTTATTTATTTTAGAGATGGGGTCTCACTATATTGCCCAGACTGGAGTGCAGTGGCTACTCTCAAGAGCAATCAGAGCCCACTGCAGCCTCAAACTCCTGGGCTCAAGTAAACCTCCTGCCTGAGCCTCCCTAGCAGCTGGGACTATAGGCATGTGCCACTATGCCTGGCTGAAGTCATTTTGAAAAAGACTAGATAGATATTAATAGATCAACCGTGAGTATCTCTTGATGGTGGGAGTATAGGTAATTTATATTTCCTCATTTATACTTTTGATTTTTAAGTATTCTACAATAAACAGGTTATCTTTTATCATTAGAAATAAGTGTTATTCATTTAAAAATGTTCTAAGAAATGTTAGCGTATCGGAATATGCAGAGAGCTACATTATAGTTGGTGATTTTGTTAAGTTATACCTCGAGGCTATGGAAGTATTTAATTGGTAGTTAGAAAAGTTTTGGGAAACACTTCTTAACAATATAAATTTACATTGAAATCAAAGCAATAGAGAAAATAATCTATCAGGATTTATTAGTCCTTCTAAAATCCATATACTTTTCTTGTGTTAACTTTAATGTCTGTGTTGCATAGAACGACTTACTTTGAAGTTTATCTTCCATGTTTCCAGAACTTAAGGGAATTAGTCTGTGACCATTAAGTCAAGGAAAAACAATCATAGTAATATAATTAATATTTATTAATTGATTAATAACTATATGTTAGGTGCTTTACTTTTTTTTCATTTAATTCTTCACCCTCATGAAATAAATAATATTAACATTTATTATTCCTTTCACAGATAAGGAAAATGAGTCCCAGTTAAGGTCACACAGCCAGGCTTTTTGACTTCAGAGCCAGGACTTCTAACACTGCAGTCCTCAAGGAAAAGGTATAGGCCGCAGTGGCTTGGGGGACACCGTAGAATGGAAGATTCAGCAGGAAGCGAACAAGGACTTCCCAGCGAGGCCTGTGCAGAAGCGGGCGGAGCTCATCGTCAGGGCGAAGTCCTCCCTGGGAGAGGGGCTGTCAGAGCAGAACAGGCAGACACAGTCAGTGTCATGGCCCCGTCTTGTTCCAGAGGTGTCCACTCTTTTTTTCTTTTTTTTTTTTTTGAGACAGAGTCTCATTCTTTTGCCCGGGCTAGAGTTCCGTGGCATCATCTTAGCTCACAGCAACCTCAAACTCCTGGGCTCAAGTGATCCTCCTGCCTCAGCCTCCCGAGTAGCTGGGACTACAGGCATGCACCACTGTGCCTGGCTAATTTTTTCTATATATTTTTAGCTGTCCAATTAATTTCTTTCTATTTTTCGGAGAGACAGGGTCTCGCTCTTGCTCAGGCTGGTCTCGAACTCCTGAGCTCAAACGATCTACTCACCTCAGCCTCCCAGATTGCTAGGATTATAGGCATGAGCCACTGTGCCCGGCCCCCGGAGGCGTCCACTCTTAAGTGACGTGGGCTGACTCATCTGCACAAAGGGAAAAATAAGTTCCACCTCATAGACTGGTTGTTAGAATTGTTTGAGGTATAACAAAGGGTTCCAAACTTTCCGCCTTCTGGGAATCACACTGTCTTTCATATTCGAATCAAATGGCTAAGCCTGCACTCCGAAATATTAACACATGGGGAAAAGAGCTTCCAGCATTTTCAAAGACCCGCTTTCCTCCCAGTTCCTGTCAGCCTCAGTTCTCAGCTGGCCTTGCCTGTCCTCCCTCCATGCCAGACTCGGCTCCCTTCTTTTGTTCCCCAAGCAACACCCACATCTGTGCATTGGTGGTGTGCTGGGTGGTGAGAGCACATCTAGCTGACTTCCACTGAAGGTCTGGGGCTAGGGGAAGAAAATTACAGTTTTGCCTAACCCAGTACAGAAACATGCCAACAAGTCACATCAGACAAGTTCTTACAAGTTTCTAACAGGTTGTCTTAAGTACAAATCCTCCTTCTCGTGTTGCTGGAAACCCCCTTCTGTCTCCAACAGCCATCCACTTTCTTTAAGTGCTTGGGCCAATGCAGCAAAGCCCACTATTTTATTATGCCGAGCAGTCCGGATCTTTTGTGTCTCATTCCTGTTTTCTAGACCAGGCCCCAAGGACCATCCTGCTTAAAGCAAAGCGGGGAGATGCATCAAATCACTTTCCTCTCCCTTTGGCCCTTGTGAGCCTCGAGCTGCTTGTCTGCTTGGGTGGGGGTCGTAACAACACTGAACCCCACGATTATCGTTAAGCATCAGTGAACATAAATCCCTTAGTACTGCGTCAGAGCTCCATGCCTGTTTGTCGGTACTGTTCCTCTGACTTTGTAACTTCTGGAGAGATTCAGCCTTGTCTTTCCTCTTGCCAGGTGGTGAGTCCCTGCCGCCCGGCTCCCCCTGGCCAGAGGGAGGTGAGGACTTTCTATCGGGGGCACATTCTGACGCCTTTGCCTCTGCAAATCTGAGTGTCCTAACACCACCAGGCCCAGCCCTGCCCAGGATGAGCGGTAGAAAGTGGAAGCCTCAGCTGCTGTGGTCTGTTGGGCAGGTGACTGACGTGTATAGTGACCCCACAGAAGGTCAGATCACGGGCGGTCACATGGCCCTGGAGACTTGGGGTAAGGGCTGATGAGGGTGGCCGGCATGTTTGATGCATGGTTTTCTTTGGGAACGGCTGGGAGTGGGTGGGAGGGATTGGGATGCTGTGGAAGGAAGAGAATGGGCTTTAATGGTAAGACCTAAAGTGTCTCTAACTACCAGAGTGTGTTGTGGGTGAGATTTGGTACATACGAATACATACAGAGACGTGGGTCAGGACTTTATGTAAGCAAGAAGGGTCCAGAGGCAGAGGCGAAGCCCAGGAGCCTTGCTGAGACGACGGAGCTGCACCAGAGCCAGCGTCCAGCACAGCAAGATCTGTGGAAGGTTCTCCAGAGGCTCACGCACAGCGGGGTGGCCCCTGAAGTCCAGCAAACTCCTGTTGTTCCATGCACCCCTCCCCTGATGCTGGGTGCAGCTCCCTCTCCGTCCAGGGGCCCTTCTTAGCTGCCTCCCTCGGGACGGGGTGGTGGCTATGCCCAGCCAGCTCCTGCCCTTTCTCTGCCCCGCTGGGGATTGCGCTCCTTGAGCGCTGGTCATCTGTGTCCAGTGCTTTGTAGTGTGCCTGGCCCACGTGGCCTGCCTGCACACTGGAGTGGGAGGACAGGGCTCTCAGGGCACATTCTGTGGGCCAGGAGGAGGCAGAGCTGGCCTTATCTCTAGCAATTGGCCATCTGTGTTCCCTGGAACAACAGGTCACCAGGTGCAGGGCCCCAGTGTGGGGGTGGAGCTTGGAAACCTGGCTGAGAACAGAAATGGAGCTGTCCTGTTGGGAGGGGTCGTGGACAGGAGAGGGAAGAGATCCTGTGTTTCTGGTAAATGGACACTCTGGGGGTGTCTGGGTGCTCTCAGGTGGCCTGTGGAAGAAGGAAGGTGCTGCAGACAAGGAGAAGCCCCAACAAGGGACCAGACACTGTACCCTCACATCTTATCTGACTTTGGGAAGGGAGGAGGGAGAAAAAGGAAGAAGAGGGGGTAGGAAGCAGTTGACCTCCCGCTCTGGGCCAGGCACCAGGTGGGGCTCTGAGAAGATGTATAAATGCTGCATAGCACCTGGCGCACAGGATGCCCTGGGTCATTACAGCTATTATTGCTATTATTAACATCACTGCTAAATTCTCACAACACCACCATAAGGTATGTATTATTATCTCCATTTTACGGATGACAAAATTGAGGTTCAGTAAAGACAAGTAATTAGTGTAGGTGGAGTCCAAATTGAAACACAGCCTGTCTGACTCCAAAACCTGTGTGTCCAAACCCTGTGGTCGGGCAGATGTAGGTCCCCCACGGGTGCCTGGCAAGGCTGTAGCTGGTGTTGCTCAAGGCTCACTAGGGGGTGGAGATGGGGCAGGGGCAGGGGCAGGGTGAGGGTGGGGGCATCAGGGAGGGAAAGAAGACACCTCCCCTGAGAAGTTCCCCAGGGCTGGGCTGCCTGGTGCGCTACCCACCAGGGAGTGGGGGAACAAGGGAGGCCAGAGGCAGAACCCTCCCACCACCCCGCAGGCCTAGAGCTGGTAGGCCAGTGCTGGGCATTGTGGGAACAGCAGCCCCTGCAAGAGAGAGAAGCAGCCTTGGCACCTGGGAGGTCCTCTGGGAGGACCACGGTAGGCACAGCCTCTGAGCCTTCACTGAGCACACCCCGGGTGCCCCAGAGGGGGAGGCAGTGCTTGGCTCCCAGCAATTATGCTGGTGGGTGCTCAGCCGGTGACTATATGTATATTTATTTGTCATCATTGTTGCCAGTATTATGGTGATCACATTCTCTCACTTTTATGCCTTTAGGCTAAAGGACCCTGAAGAAACACATGACTGAAATAAAAGCTGATTTACCTTTCCAGGTCAGAGTCCTAAGTGTCAAAATTATCAGGCAAGATCTGCCAGTGATGTATGACCACATGCCTCTATTGAAATTCCTCTTTACAAGGAAAGCGGTGTGTGTTGCTTTTTCCAGCAGTGGAAATACAAATAATTCACTCTGGAAACCTTGGCTGTTTCACTGTTAACTAATTTGTTTGCTGATAAATGATTACCCAGGAGCCGGGGTGGGAACTCAGAAATTAAGTTTCCTCTGTATGCAGAACATTGTGCTAAGTGGTTAGGGGTACTCCAATGGATGTGAGGGTGCACACCTCGTACAGCAGAGTTTGTAGGTTAACGGGAAGACGGGAAGAAACAACACGAACGTATGACTGTGACACGATGGGATCTGGGCTACTCACGCTAGCTGTGGTATGATTAGAATAGGGTCAGAGACATGAGGAAGACTTCTGGAAGGAGGTACTCAAGCAGTGTTTTGGACAAGAGAACCCAAGGTCTGGTAGGGAGAAAGGAGCAAGGTAACCTACCAAAGTCTTGGAGGAGAGCAAGCTGATGTTGAAACTGCCCTCATTGTTGTTTCGTTTGTTTTTTAAACAAGATTTCACTCCGTGGCCCAGGCTGGAGTGCAGTGGTGATATCATAGCTCACTGTAACCTTCACTTCCAGGGCTCAAGCAATCCTCCCATCTTAGCCTTCTGAGTAGCTGGGACCACAGGTGTGTGCCACCATGCCTGATGCCCAACTAATTTAAAAATTTTTTTTGTAGAGACAGAGCCTTGCTATGTTGTCCAGGCTGGTCTTGAACTTCTGGCCTCCAGTGATCCTCCTGAATCTCCTGCCTTGGTCTCATAATGTGCTGGGATTACAGGCATGAGCCACCATGCCCAGCCTCTATATATTTTTCTTTTTTTTTTATAATTTAAAGTTTCATTTAACAGCCACTTTCCCTCACACTCCAGCACATATATTGGATTATGATAAAACCATTTTCCTTAGACACAGGTTCGCAGCTATAAGTTAACCATCCAGCCAAAACTTTTTCCAAGGGACTTTCAGGTAGAACATTTCTATGTTATAACAAAACCCACAAATAACAAACACAGACAATACAGAGAATTCTTAACACAAAATGCCAGGCCTATCAAATAAATGGCAATCCAAAGGGGACAAACACTACCCCAAATGGCACCTCGATGGTGCCCCAAATGCCCTGCCAAAGTTTCCCAGGCCAGTGTGCATTGGGACACAATGGCTCCCGTGCTGCCGAGAGGTGCAGAGGAGGAGTGGCTGGCCTTTAATGGGGCTAGCGGTGGGAGTGAGGGACAGCCCAGCTACTGTCGGCATGGACGGGTGACCAAGGCCACATGAGACAGTGGTCTCAGCACACACCAATCTCATGTGGACAGATGACTGGCAACTAAGGGCCCACGTGTGTACATACACACACACACCCCTTTCTTAGTGCCCTGGAACAAAGATAGAACTCTGAACTGATTGGGATACAGTTTTGAGTCCTCTGGTGAAATGAAGGCCAAAACGGAAATTATAGAAAAATAAAAATTTGCATTTCTGTAGACTAAGATTTGTTCCTGCGACTGTCCAGTGCTAAATGATAAAGATTTTCTTTCAGTTGATTTGCCTGGGATTCTAATTGACTTTCTAGAGTATTTGGGGTAGAACTCTCGGATATTTAATGTCACAAGTTTTAGTTCTGATTTTGCCTTTTGGGCTCAATGTTGCATTTCCTTAACTCCAGAGAATGCTGAAGAACAATTAATTAGAGTAACTCAAGTTTCTATGAAGAGTAAACACAGCAATGAGTTGGAAAATCAGCACATAGTGGGCCATGGCCAGACCTGCCCATGGAAAGCCCCTCAGTGGGTGTACATAGAAAATTCCTAGGTCCTGTAACGTAAGTGCAGATAAACAGAAGTTGCTCAACGCGGAGCACTGGCACGGGAAAAAAGAGCAGTTGCGTCAATATTGTGCAGTAATGTATCTGAGAACCCCAAACCTGCGCATAGGCCTGGGGGATGTGGCTTGCTGGGTGAAAGCAGCAAGCTTTATATACCATGGGATGGGGATGGGATATAAATCGTCTCTGGGGGCTGCAGGCCCCTTCTGGAGGGGAGAGGAGGCTTTGTTCTGGGCTCCTGGGGCCTGGTAGGTTCCTCACCCTGAGGGCTGTTGCCCACGGCCACCACCCTAGGTGCGTCCAGTTTAGGAACAAAAGGGGGACTCTGGAAGACTGTGTGTTATGTATTTGTGGTCATCTATTTTTCAATACTGAGTGATGAGTATTTTCCTGAGTATTTTTCAATACTCACAAGTAATGGGATATGTGTGTGAACTAGTTAATCCTAATTTGGTTTTACTCTTCAGGGTGGGTTCATTAGTGAATAAAAGAAACGAGTCGATTCTAGTCTGTGTCAACAATTTAGGTTGCTTTATTTGCACACAAAAGTGTTAAAAGTAATACTTGATTTAGTGGAACTGGCGGATTATTTTGTTTGGTCAGGAGTAATCCAATAGGGCTAATTGCCTTGTATGAATAAAGGGTAAAAATGGGCAACCTGATAATCATGCCATCAGTGCAGGGCTGGGCGCCTCGAGCGCTCTGCTGGGATGTCTCCCAGGATAAGCCCACTTCCCTTTACCCCCCACCACCTAACCATAGCAACCCAGTCTTTGTGTTTGCTTTAAAACCCTGCCTCCAACATTCGCAGGCTGGGGCAAGAGTGCACACAGAGATCACATACCATGTGTCTGAACATTTAAAAGCTGTAAATCCGACTAAGAAACCGTGATATAGAATACATTCTGTCCTCTTGCCTTGGAAATGTATCTTCAGAGGGACCCAGACGACCAAGTTTGAATACAGAATTCTCGGACTCCTCAGAGGTCCACCTGTTGGCCCCAGTGTCCTCGTTTTCTGGCCACTGCCAGTTCCGTCTCACATTTTAAAGGCACCCCGGTCTGCATAGCCCATTCTTTATGAACGGCTGCCTGCTGGTCACACCTCAGGCCTGGGGTGAGCACAGCATGGGACAGTCCATCCTCCAGACTCGGACCCCATGAAGAGGACTAAAGTGGGTTTAAGGCCCTTGGGCAGGGAATTCTGGGATCCTCGGTACCAAAGAGTGGTCTAGAATGTGGAATGTGGGCTTTGGGTGGACACATTCCCTGGGCCCAGTGACTCGTCACCCTGTGGGGAGAGGGTGCCCAAGGAGGGCCAGAGAGAGACCCTTTAAAGGACTGGGTCTAGGACAGCAACCCGTTTTGCCTGAGTGTTTCTGCTGTTTTTTTGTTTGGGGGAGCAGAGTGTTGTAGGAAGAAGAGAGAGAGAGAAATCTTTTCTGAATCATAGAGGTTTTTTTTTGTTTTTCTTAAGATTAACTTTATCTGGTATCTAACAAAGGTCCCTGCATTTGACAAAATTTGGTCTGAGCTGAGACTTGCTTTTATTACAACAGCTCCATTGGTAATAAGCTTTACAGAGTGGGGACATACAGCCCCTACTTGTGTCCAGCCACAGGCAGCTACTGATATTTTCTATGTGAGGTGATAACTTACAGACGCAGGGCCAATCACAGCCCGGGAGTTCTGGTTGCACCCGCTCATGTCTGTGCTGGACTTGGCATGTGCCGAATAATTACTTGGGTCCAGTAAGAGCTTTTGTTTCTCCCCACAAACTCAAAAATGGACTCTTCAAGTGGGTGGTATAAATTCTTGAACCTAAGTCCCTTGTCTGTCAGTCTATCTGGACCCTTTGGCAGGTCCCTCTTCCCACTGGCCTTTGGGCGCCATGGGCAGTGTGGACGGCAGCCTCATGCAGCCCCATCTGGTGGGCTGAGGAAATAGGCTGGGTGGACGGGAGCTCTGATCATTCCAGGGCTTTCAGAAAACCGCAAGAAGCCAGGAAAACCACCGCGTTCTCCACGGAGGCAGCAGGGGGAAGGGAGCAGAGTGGGTCTGAGAGTCAGCTAGATTCCAGATCCAACTTCAGTGAGAATTTACCAGTGAATCTGTACAAATCTCTTTCTTCTTTCTCAGGTTCCTTATCTAAAATGATGAGTGTGGATTAAATGATCCAAACTCACTTCTAGTGTCAAAATTCTTAGGTCATGTGCCTCTCATTGACTGAGGTGCCTTGTAATGTAAGCAAAAGCAAAAGTGAAAGTCCCTTTTGCCTCTTCAGCACAAACAGACTTCATTCTCAGGGTGCAAAGGGGAGCCCATGTCCTGGAGGGCCCTGAGAAGGGAGCCAAGTCCACTTGCCCTGAGTCAGAAGGGGCAGGCCTCCTTCCACCCACCCCTGCGTGGCGGCCCTGGACTGCCTGCTCAGCCCGGCAGTCCTCCTGTGGGCTTCAGGGGAACAGGTCAATACCCTCCCCGCCCACATCAGTTTCATCGAGCACCCGCTTCTGTGCTTGCGTGTCAAGTGACGCGCAGCAGATCATGTGGTTTGTAGACGTATTGATATAATTTCAATCCGGAACTCCTTCCCTGTGGCCTTGATAACTCAGATGACTTACACGCCTCCCTCAGCCCCTCCCTGTTCAGGAAAAGCCATTAATGGATGAAACAGAACACAGTGAGAGGGAAGTTGCTGGAGCAAGCTTTCCCCACCTTCAAAGTCCTCCCAGATATCCAGTCTGCCCCTTCCCCCATTCTTAGAGATTGTTCTAGATCTTAGATAATCACCACACCCAGAGGTAAGCAAAGCCTGGGCAGCAGCATGTGGAAAGGTCCTCAGGTGCCTTGAGTGTGACTGTCATGAGGTTCACAGGTTTGTGGGGGAGACGGAGGGTCTGCATTGCTGGACAAAGGTAAATTTCCTCAGCCTGTTTACGTGTCTCCCACTGGAAGTCCCGACTTGGCGAGTTGTAGGAGATTGTGAGGAGGTTGCTTTGCCGAGCCCTGGAGCCCGAGCAGATGTTCAATGGCAGAGGCACACCTAGCACCACGGGCCCTTTCTCTTCTGGGGCTCATCCCACCTTTCTCTTCTCCTAGTGTCCACATCACCCCTCTCCCTCCGCCAGCCAGCTTGGTCAGCTCAGGCCCCTCAGCGCTTCTCATTACACTTTTCTTCCCTGGCATCTGCCCTTATGTTCCTGCTTTCCTCATAGGAGCGTGTTAGGGCGCCGTTAGCAGCACTGTGGGATGAAGACACCTCAGGGCCTCTCACCTGAAGACCAGAGGTGAACAGTCAAAGTGTCTGAGTCCATTTGTGTGGCTATAAAAAAAATACCTGAGACTGGGAAATTTACAAATAATAGAAATTTATTTTTCGCAGTTCTGGAGGCTGGGAAGTCCAAAATCCAGGTGCCGGCAGGTTTGGCGTCTGGTGAGGGCTGCTCTCTTCTTCAGGATGGTGCCTTGTTGCTGTGTCCTTGTCCTCACGTGGTGAAGGCGGAACAGCAGGTAGGGCTGAATGCTGTGTGGGCCTCTTCCGTAAGGGCCTTAATCCCCTGCGCGAGGGAGGCGCCGATATTTAAAGGTCCTGTCTCTTAAACTATTGCATTGGGGATTAAGTTCCAACATGAATTTTGGAGGGACAGAGACATTCAAACCGCAGCACAAGGATTGGGGGGGGGTCTGTTTTTTAGGAAGCCAGTTTGGTGAAATTGTTTTGGTTGATGCCTCCTTTGTTGAAGATGTGAAGAAGGCCAAGTGCACCTCAGCTCCGGCTTCCCTTTCTCAAATGGCTTTCTCTTTGTTCCATCCCCCAGCCACAACTCTGCCCTGCGAGAACCACTTTCCGCGAAAGTCTTCCCCACCCTTTCTTTATTCTGCTAAGATTTAAAGCCAGTGCTTTTCCTTCCCCGGGAACATTTGTGTTTGAAGCCTCATCACTAATTATGGGCTGAGAGGCTCTATCCCCTGTTAAAGGAATGTCAGGCAAATGCCAGCCGAAGGGGAGGAAGTGGGGATGGGGAACGCCTTCCTTGATACTCAGCTCACCTGGCATTGAACGTCCTGTGCCAGTAAAGAACAGTTCAATGTTTGCTGACTGGTCAAAAATTTTTTTCTGGTCAAAAGTTTTTGAAAACTCTTTTTTCAGCACTATATTCTGGGATGCTAACTTGAGAGGAATAAATACTCCATGATTGATTTTAAAATATCACTTAAAGTTTATAAATGAAGGAAATGAGTCCATACCTTACCACAATAATTTAACTTAGCTGGGTCATCTTACACTGAATGTGGACTATTCTTAATGGGCCATCTTGTATAACATTGCTCACTAGCAGTTGATGCAGATGGAGAATATTTAGCAGAAAAAGACTTAGAAGTCCTTTACTCCCGGTGACTCAAAGTGTGGTTCATGGGTCAGGAACAGCCAAGTTTGGGAACCATCAATCTAGTCCATTCTCTCTGTTCTACTGACAAGGAAAATGAAGCCCAGAGTGGTGAAATGACCTAATCAAATTACCAATAGATTAAAATCCAGATCCCCTGACCACCAGATGACCCTAGCCTACACACACAAAAAATCATGTTGTCACATATGACTGAAAAGACTATGCTTGTGTGCGGGGAGTTAGCTACGCTCCCAGCAAAAAATTGAGTCCCTTAGGTAGGGGTCGTCGCAAAGGATAAGAAAATAATAGAAAATGGAAAACAACAGAAATAAAATAATACACAGACAAAGGTATAGTTTTATAGATTTGTAAAGATAAAAGGCAAAAAGCGGGATACTTCAGGGGTCCTTATGATATCCCCGTTAATCATAAGGCCATGAGTGAAGTTTTACATGAGTACTTATTGGTACAGAGACAGGTTGCCAGGGGTAACAGATTTACATAATAACAGGTAGTTCGTTTTGGGTTAAAAGTCTTTCAAAAAGCATCTATAGATCCCTTAACTAACTCTGGTTACAAAGTCTTTCAAGAATAAACTTCTAAGTTCTAAGATAAAGCTATTACTTAACAGAAGGGTTAAACAGAGATATAGTGGCTCCATATTTCTTTATCTAGTTATTGCAGGTAGAGACAGGTCATCAGAAGTCAAGCAGGAACTGTCGCTTGGGCTAACTGTTTTTAGCCACAAGTATCATCTCTGGGTGGACACTCTTTGATTGGCTCTCATCCCGTGATTCCATGTAGACCTTGCTTTGTCCTTCAAAGCAGGTGAGAACCATGGGGTTGAGACCGCAGCAGTCACCTTGGAAAGCAGCTGCTACTGACCTTTTGAGATGCCCTCCTGAGGTGGAACAGCTTTTGATATGCAAACTAACATGTTCACATGTTCTTTCAGGGCAGAGCCCTGCAAAACTCCTGAGACCATATCTGTCTCTAATATAGTAATATTAATTTATGGAGTGACACTTGTGGAATTCCTTCTAAGAAACAGAAGGGGTTTTGCTTGACACAAAACTGAAAGCTGGCAGCAACACAAAATCAGAGGACTTAAGACTGGTTCTCAGGAAGTGTACAATGGGGCAAAGAAATGGTGGCAAACCCAATAAATAAAAACAAATGTAAGGAAAGGAACCCATGAACACATTTGCCGCTCTGCACTAGGAAACATACATGTATGTGTTGCAATTGTTTCCTCCTCCATAATCCCATAGAATTTTATTTCTGTTTCCCTAGGGAACCACTTTCAGTCTCCACTATATCAGAATTCTCTATGTGTTGAGTTTTGTGCCTGGCTCATGAGCAACAGAGTGCCAAACCCTTTCTTAAAGATCTTTGTTGCCAACCTGCCAGTGCCCTGCACATAGTAGGAACTGAATAGGATTTGAGGAATGGAATGCTGGGTGGGATGGGGTGGTATTCAAAATAGTCATGTGATCAACTACTTATTGCTCCAGATGTGTGCTATGCACTGAATGTTTGTGTCCCTCCTCCCACCCCCTTTCCAAATTTATGTGTCGAAACCCTAATCCCCAAGGTGATGGTATTCAGAGTTGGGGCAATTAGGTTTAGATTAGGTCATGAAGGGTAGGGCTCACATGATGAGATTAGTGCCCTTATAAGAATAAGAAGAGACCAAAGCTCTCTCTCTCTGTCACATGAGAGCACAGCAAGAAGGCAGCCATCTGCAAACCAAGATGAGTGCCCTCATCAGGCAGCACATCTGCTGGCCTCTTAATCTTGGACTTCCCAGCCTCTAGAATGGCAAGAAATAAATGTTTGCTGTTTAAGCTACCCAGCCTACAATATTTTACATAGCAGCCTGAATGGATTAAGACAACGTCCATTACACTGAACTAAGCAGTGAGTAGAATACCAAGTTTATAAAACACAGTCCCACCCTAAGCATATTTATAATCTAGTAGAGGAGATGAGTCATGCTCTTTAAAAAATATATTCAAGATTATAAGAAAATATGTAACAAGGGACATTTGAAGGATGTAGACCCAAGCAAGTTTCCCAACCCTATAAAACTCTTTTTATAACGGATCATTTTAAATGGTCCCTTTGTTTTCCTGAACTAGAATTCGTGAATGATATAACTAACTCACAATCAGTATAATAAATTCCTTAACTCTGATATAAAGAAGAAAAAAAAGTAATTTGTAATAAAATAGTGTGTTTCAATATATAAATTCTCAGGCACATTTACACCAAAAACATAATGAAGTAGTCAGTTATCAAATCAATGTTACTGGGACAGCTACTCATGCAGACTAATACAGATTTATTGTCCTGGAAACTGCCCTACAAGTAGCATTACGATAGATAATGGATGTTTCCAAGTGGTGAACAAAGGTAAAGTTCTGAACAAAGCAAAGCACGTTTTCCCCGAATTTTCACGGAAGTTGAATTCCTAGAAAATGCAGTGTACATTAAGACTGTGCAAACAATACTTTGTGTGTAAAAAGGAATTAGGTTCCAGGCTCAGATAATTGAAAATGGATTTTTCACTTACTTGACTGCCTGGCAGTGCTATAGAAAGTCGTGGGACACATGAACCAGTTCTTCCTTATCTGGAACTTACTATACATCACAGTCTGTCCAGCACCAACTCCACCACTGATGCCAGCGGAGCTCCCACCCAGCCCTCATCACGGTGACAAGAAGCATCCCCTGACATTTCTAAAACACCTCTAGCAGGTAACAGGACTTCTCCTGAGAGCCCTGGTGGAAGGAAAGCAGGGCAGAGCCAGGCTTCTCCTACTTCAGTGTGCCCTCACGTCCCTGGGGATGTTGCTAAAATGCAGATTCGGGAGGTCTGGGGTGAGGCCTGAGAGTCTGCATTTCTACCGCCTATTCCCAGACCAAGTCTGGAGAGGTCAGAGGAAGAAAAGATGACTTTGAGTTTAGGTAGCAAAGATTTCATAGAAAAGACAGGAATACAAATAGGGCCTTGAAGGATAATTGGAGCCTATGACATCCCAAGAGGCGGGGCTGCTGGGAGGCAGGTGCGCTGGGGCAGTGGAGAGGGGACCGGCAAACAGTGCCCGGCGTGAGCAAACAGCCTACATCGTGAGCCTACATCGGCAGCACCGCTGGACGGGCAGGGTAAAAACAACAACTCCCTCTTGGGGTTGAGTCTGCCAGACCCTGCTGAAGTTCATTTCTTTCAATAAATCCAGCAGCTTCCCCTTTGATAAATACTGTCAAGGCTGGAACATGTGGTGCTAACAAAATATGGTTTTAATTTGGGGCCCACTGCACTCCCAGTTAAATACTGTGTGTGTACGGAAGCAGACTCACAGAGCGCCAAGTTAATATGCCTGGGCTGAAAATGGCTAAACCCACGAGGATTCAGTTATACAGATTTTGCTGCTCTGAAAGGCAACCTAATCACCATCATCAATTTTAATGCTCCAAGACTCTTTGTGAGCATGGAAGCTTTTAAAGTTCAGCCATTTGTGTGCTTGCATCCAGCTCAGAAGTGGCGGCACATTTGTTTTTCTGTTATTTTATGCCTACCTTATTGTCATATGTTGTTTGACATTCGGAAGATAACACGCTGCTTTAAACAACGACTCAACACCGCATTAAAACTTGACGGTCCATAGCTTTGTGGCACAGGGAGGTGAGGGGGAGGAAATGAGGATAAGAGTTTAGCAACAGACCAAGGCTTGTTCTGGTGGGATTCATTCCTGGGAACACAGAAACTCTCAGTGTTTTTGTCTGTCTGTGTGTGTCAGTTTGGGAACAGCCCAGGGAAAGGAAACTGGCTAAACGAGTTTCTGTCTGGCCTTGGCCTGGACGTTGCTGGTAACTGGACCTCCAGGCCATCATGCATAATGAAGTCTGCTTCTCCCAGAGCGTAGGTCACAGCAACTGCACAGAGGCATCGCCCAGCAGACCAGAGATGACAGCACCTGGCCAGTAATCTTACATGGAAACAAACAAAGCTGGGAATGTGGTCAGCAGCAGGTGTCCTCAGGGTGGTGGGAGGGCAGAGAAAATGAGGAAGCCGGGACTGCGGGACACAGAGCAGTGGGCCCTTCCCAAGACCAGCCCCTCTGGAAGGTGAAACTGAGGGAAGGATCAAGCCAAAGATCAGAATAATTTCCTCAGTGGACTCGGAGCTTATCATAAAGCGAATGCCGGTACGAAGGGAGCAGCAGGAATTCTTTCCAGGAGGCACCTGCCATGTTGTATTTTGACATTATCAAAAACGTATTTCTTTTATTGTTATATAATCACAGTGACAGAAAAAGCGGGAGATCTTGTGAGTAGCAATTTCCCTGTTAGTCATTCGTCAGCGAGGGATCTTCTAAGGTAGAAAAACTTTGGGAGAATCCTTACACTTTGAATATATGTACTTATTTATTGTGGCAAAAGTGAGACATTTTTATCGTAGACAAATGGAAGACACTGAAAAGTGCAGACATTGTTTAAAAATCAGGGAGTGTCCTCTTAATTATGAAAGGAAGTCTTTTTCTGGGCTGCTTAAAATTTTAAGTTGTTATAGAAGGTGCTTAGGAGTAACCAGTGAGGATTGAGTGGATTGGGGGACTCTCTGGGTCCCCTATGTTTTCTCTGGTTTTCTGGAGGGGGAGAGGAAAAGCAGCCCCACCCCACCCCAAAAGCTGTTAATTGGTTTGGAGCTGGGGGGCGGGGTGTTGGTCAGATGTCATTCAAGCCAAGTGAACATCCAGGGAATGGCTGCATTTGGCTCTTACTTTTTTCCTTGGATTGCTTCCTCACTAATGGAAGGGGCTGGGAGGAGGGCCTGGCAATTAATCCGGAAAAATAATTCAGACTTCTACTGGTACAGAGATGTGTACCATGAGAAACGGCAGGGGAAAGGAGGATTTGTTCCTGCGTATTCATCACCGTGATGAAATGCTATAGGGACAAGAGGTCGGTGGGTGTTTAACCCAAAGCAGATTAGCAAGTGGAACAAGCCTCTAATTGGAGACCTGGATTCCACATTAAAAGCCATTCTCCACCTGATACGTTTTAAAGATACCGCTGTGGTATCTAAATTTCATGGATTTCGCTCACTGCGGGTCCCAAGCACGTGAAGCAATGATACAGCACAGCACCTGCTTCCAGCAGCCCCGAGCTGCGGGGCTAAGTGGAAAGAGTCAGCATTTCTCTTTTGGGTTCCCTGCCTCTCCAATTTGTAAGTTTTTAACCCCCTCCAGGCACATTGTTCTGCCCCAGCATATCTCTGCCCTGCCAGTAACTAAGAACAAAGATTTTTATCAGGAGAACTTTTCCTCTACTCTCAGTCCTTTAGGGTCTGGGGAAACTGGCACCCACTCAGACTGTGGGGTAGAGCCTCTGAACCACACCTGGACCAATTATTTTACCTTTTTTCATGGCTACATGACTGGTTCAGGGATAGGAACATGACCCAGGCAGAACCCATGAGATCCAGTGAGATTTTCCCAGGTACTTCTGGGAAAAAGGCTCTCACTCTTTCCTCATATTGCACACCTGAGAGGGTGCAGGACTGAAGCTGTTACCATTCTCTTGTGGCCACAGGAAGGTGGGATTAATTCTAGCAATGATACAAGTAGCTCTGAAAGTTGAGAAAAACAAAAAAGCAAAAAGCCTGTGTTCTCAAAAAGCAAAAACCTGTGTTCTGATAACACTATATAAGCCCTAAATCCAGTTATGCCTAGAGCCAGCCCTACCATGGAATTTTAACCTAGACTAGTTGATAAATTCTCTTTTTGCTTAAGCCAGGTTTACTGCCACTTGCAATCAGAAAACAGATACACCCAAGAACTTCTTGTTTTTTCTCTTTATTAAAAAGAAAACCTGCTTTCAGGAAAAGAGTGTCCATTCTAAATTATGAACAACTATTAATAATTAATAATAATGGTTCAAAGTATGACTCCTTCAAGAGACTTTCCGGCTTTCAGAATTCATTCAGCAAATCTTGAGCGCCTTCTGGTGTAAACTGACAGGGGAGAATATGCTGGGAGGAAAGGGTACCCAAGCTTTCCTGCCGAACCCAGTACTTTAGTATCTAATTTGGCCATTCAGATCAGTTCCAGCTTCTGATAATGGCTGAGTAAATTGTATCTGATAACCCTACTGCCAATGACAATTATACATTCTGGACCTCAAACACAATAATAACAATAAAACCTGTTTGAAGGTCCTGGAAAACAACCAATGTGGTTTGCTTCTGCAGATAAAAACTGGAGAAGACATGACCCTGGAGAAAAGGAAATCACATGGGATAAGATACACATTTCTCAGACTTTTCCTTGGACAGCACTATCCACTTCCCACAGTGGATAGAGACAGAGCTCATGCAGAAAGTGGTAGTCCTATTGAGCTGAAAAGTCAGAGGCTGGAGTTTGGGTCTTCCACAGCAGCAGGAAATTGGGGAGGAGAGAATCCCGCAAAGGGAGTCTCAGAGAGGGAGTCCCCAAATCTGTGCACAAATATCTCTGACTCCTGTGGATCAGCAGGGTGAGGAGCAAGGAGTGCAGGAAAAAATAACAGCTGGAAGACTGCAAAGAGTTGCCTTGTATTGGAAAGATGGAACTTAGAGTTCAATTCCCATCAAGTTAGATGTGCACGAAGAACATCTAAGGCTTTCTGTTGAGACCACAGGAGTAAGGATTACTTCTCAGGACTAAAGGCTATGTTCTAGGACTAAAGGCAAAACCAAAATAGACCCACCATAGCAATGCCTGAAATCATGTCTCCATAGCTTCATTGTTCAATATAGTAACTTCTAGGCACACGTGACATTTGAAAATTAAAATTAAGTAAAAATTAAAATCTAGTTCCTTAGTCACACCAGCCACATTTAGAATCCTTATAGCCACATGTGGTTAATGGCTATTGTATTGGACTGCACAGATTACCGAGCATTTCTATCATCACAAAAGTTCTATTAAATGGCATTGCTCCATAGGATCAAGAAACTATGCTACTAATTTAACTGGTTGATGGGACAAATCTCAAATTTCTTCCTAGGAAGATAGCAGGATCCAGTCTCTTTAATGATCATCCAAAATGCTCAGTATATAATTTTTAAAAACATATTACTAATTGTTCAAAGAAGCAAGAAAATGTAACCCATAGTGAAGAGAAGCAATGGGCAATAAACACAGACCCACAGATGACCCAGATGTTAGAATTTACAAAGACTTAATTACTACAATAACTAAGTTAAAGAATCTATAAGAAAATATACATATGGTAGGTGAAGAAATGGAAAATTTCAAGAGAGAGATGGAAATTTTAAATGGAGATCCTGGCACTAAAAAATATAATATAAAATAAAATAAAAATATAAAATAAAAATATAAAATATAATAAAAATATAAATAAAATAAAAATATAATATCTGAAATTGAAAACTCATTAGTTAGAAATTACCAGAACAAAGAACAAAACATATGAAATTATCAGTGAACTTGAAGATAGGTCAATGGATATTATCTAAGCAGAGAGAAAAAAAGACTAAAAGAAAAAGAACGCGTGGGATCATATGAAGCAGTCTAATATACATGTAATTAGAGTTCCAAAAGGAGAGGAGAAAGAGAATGAAATAGATGAAGTATTTAAAGAAATGTTGGCTGGAAAATTTTCAAATTTGGTCAAAAACAGTAATCCTAGCAAACTCCAAACAGGATAATTTCAGCCACTGAGATGTCTCTGTGACCCTAAACCCAGTGTCATCTATTCACTGACAAGATACAGGGTAATATGTGGACCAAGAACTTCTGTAAGTATACTAGGGCCTGAGGTGAGGGTACAAATATTCAGAGTCATTGATGACACAGAAAATTCCGGAGGTCCCTTCTCAAGATTCTGCTGACTCCAGAAAACAACTCTAGAGCACACTTTTCCTACCCAGTGATCTGACAGTCCTCCTTCAGGCCACCTTGAGATAGGGTATCCACACATTTTGAAAGTATTATGTTGATTTGACTCCAGTTTAAATTCAACTTGAAGAAAATGTTATATTTAGATGGAGAATAACAATGATTTCTGCAGAGCAAGAGAAAATGAGGGAAAAAAAGAAATAGAATAAAGCTAACTCAAAGCTACATAGTCCCATATCAGGAATCAAGTGGAGTGGAATAAAGAAAAAATGGGTCAGAATTACCCCCAATGATACATACATTCTTGCTAGGCCCTTAGCTACATGGGTCAGGCATTTGTGAGTGCCCGTGGCACTTATGATGCTTTCTGTGGCAAGTAACAACAACAGCAGCAACAATAATCATAATCTTAATAACTTATCAAACTGACTTAAGTATAAGGAATTTTATTTCATAAAACTGAAATTTCAGGATTAAACTTTCAGGACTTTTAGTTACTCCTTGGATGGCTGAACAAAGTGCCAGACTTTTTAGTTGCAGACTTGGGTGACTACACAGATCCAGAGCTGGTTGATTAAGCAGTTCAATGATGTCAACAAGGACTCACATGCTTTCCCTCCCCTTTCTGCTCTTCTTGTCAAAGGAGTCATCTGAAAGTTGGTTCCCTTCAAGTTTCAAGGAGACTGCTGAGACACAGGGCTGCATACTTGTTCACATCTAGCAGGAGAAAGAGAAAGCAAGAAAACTCTTCTCTCAAGCAAGGAATATAAATCGTTCACTTTAGTCTTATTCAGCCAAGTTAAGTTCAGCCTATAAGGAAAAAGGTATTTGTCTTACATGCTAGTAACAAGATTTTAGAACAGATACAGGTAAGGGACTTTCAAGTCTGTGTTTCTACACAGTTTCCTAAAATGGGCCTCTGATATTAGAGAGATTCTGGAGTTACATATCTTGATAATTTAGAAGTAAATATTCCTTAGCAACAGTTAATTACAATTTCATTTATTTTATGTTATTAAAGAGCAAACTGATGAGCCCATGGAGTTGCTATTGAAGCTTTTCCTGATTGCCTACATCATGGGGCTTTCTTTAATATTAGACGTTTTTCCAGCCCCTCTAGGTAAGGCAAGTTCTGAAAGGCAGCAATGTGTGTGTTTGAGACCTTTTGTAAACATTTTAGGTGATAGATGATAGATAATATACTGCTAATAATAAAGTCAATCCAGTCATAGCACTACCCAGAAAATATTGAGGGCTTTAACAGTAGCAGCAACAAAATCCAAAACAATAACAGTGAAACCAAAAGGAAGAAAGAACACTGACTTTGATGAATTGAAAATTATGGAGAGAGTTTTGACTGGAAATATCCAGGTAGGAATAACTTCTTATGTGAGTAAGCAATCCTGTTGTGTACTGAAACCAGTTTGCTAAGTGTGTTTTCCACACATAATTGAATTTGTGCTCTAGGTTGGCCTGTCCACGAAGGAGTATGAGTACAGTTCTTGGGGAATGAGAAAAACAATGGCAAACATGTGTGGTCTATTCATCAAGATGAAGTCACATTCTGTATTCTAAGAATTAGTAATCAAGATCACAATGAAAGAAAAAAGACTTTCTGGGAAGGTGAAAGGAAAAATTGATAAGTTTAGTTCTACTGTTTACATACTGACTTTTGTTTTTCTTAAGGATACCTACAGAATTTGTTTAGTCATCCAAGGTGCAACTAAAAGTCCTGACAATTTAGTTCTGTGTCATCTTTTTAATTAATAACAGCTGTCAGTTACACTGCTGTGCACCTGGCGACCTTGGAGGTAGCCCAGCTTCCCCCTAAGCCCACTCATTGCTCTAGATGTGCTGAGCATGGGTGGAAGCAGAGGGTGGATACCCAAGCAGAGGTGAAGTGAAGTGAGCGTAGAACAGAATTACAGAAAATCACTGTAGGACAATACAAAGTACAAGGTCGAATGATGAGTGAGAGGCAGACATGGGGAAAACAAGAGAATACTGGCTTAAAGCCATCCTTGGTGGTAGTGAGAGGGGGTTCTTTTCAAACCACAGTGTTTCGCAAACTAGGAAATAAAGAGACAAAGGTAAATATCATGCCAGACTCAGCAAACAGTAGCTAGAACCAAAGAAGCCCAAGGACAGCCCTGAGCATGGAGAAAATACTGCTGGGTAGGCATTGTTCCCTAGAGCCGGAGCATGCACAGAGTCACCATTTAAAGTGAAGGGCAAGTAGAGTTGGAGGATGTATACATCTTTGAAAAAGGAATAATGCTTTCTGGATGCAGATATTGGTTTCAAAATCATCCCAATGGCAATTCTTTTCACAAGCCATGACCCTCTCCCCACATGCTCCAGCCCAAGCCTCCCTCTCTAGCCCTGGTTAATTCTGCTGCTTCTGCTCACATCAGGGGGCCTGGGCATCTCAACCCTGACATTGTCTCCTCCATCTCCTTGCCTGAATTGAAACTCATCTTCACCCAGAGAGCACTGCTTTTCTCGTGGCCCTCTTAACTATGCTTCCACACCCTATTGCCCACGATTAGGAAGCGAGGGTATCTGTCTCCCCGTTCTCTGATGTGGCCTCCAAGCATTCCTGTAAAAATGGCTGCTTCTCTAAGTTCAGGTATTGTCCTTCTTGTCCACTGGCCTCCTGGAAACTCCCTCTCAGTCCCCGAGGACTCTCCCTTCCAGTTCACAATATTTCCCCACACCTCAACCCCACCTTCCTCCTGAGGGACGTCACTGTACCCATGGATGACCTAGTCAACACTCTGGCCTCCAAATTCCTTAATGTACTTTGCCACTTTCAGCACCTGGTCTTGTGCCCCTGGGCTGGTCTAGTCACACCCTGGACCTTGTCATCTCTCAAATCTCCCAGTCTGACCACACCTGCTCCTTCCAGCCTGCTTGTCCACCTGCTCTGTTTCTCACTACATGAGGCCCTTAGAACCCTGGCTACTCGGCTTTTCCTCCTTCATTAATCTGCTCTGCCTTTGTTTCTCTTTGAAGTCACATTAGATTCCACAGTCCATTATTTCAATCACTGTCTTGCTAATACCCTGAATTTAGGGGCCTATTTTTCCCTTTTATCACACCCACCTAGAAAAACAAACAAACAAACAAAAGAAACCAATCCTAGAAGAACTCAACTGCATACCTTGTTTATGTCTCCTCCTAGGCCACACAGCATGACTGGAGAAGGCCCAGCTCACAGTCTGCACCCAGTCATCCCTTCCACTGATGCTGGAACCACCTCTACCCCTGGGGAATCCCACTGGCCTTCTCTGGGTCCTCACTCTTCAGTCTTTGAAACAACCAGCTCAAACTTTCTCCACTTCTCCGAGCTTTGAGCCTCCGTTTCATCCTGGCACTCTCAGCAGCTGTCTTTGCTCTTACTCAGAGGGGAGAGATGCCCTCTGGTGGGAATGACCTCATGTCCTGCCACCTGCTGCTATAAACCAGCTTGCACCTGTGCCTTTGCTCTTTCCTTCTGACAAAATGGAGGTGATGTCCCTCCTCCTACAAAAGTCAATTTTCTTCCCCATGCTGTGGATTCCAGCCTTCTCCAGAAAGGTATGTTACCAATGATCCCTTTTTCTATTTTTGACTGGTTCCTTTCTAATGGGTTCTTTTCATCAGCATCTAAACATGCTCTAGTCACTGCCATTCTTAAAAAAATTCCATTCTTGGACTCTGGGGGCTGGGCCTAGAAGAAAGGATGGATGGATGGAAAGAACGTGAGCAGGGTGAATGAAGGGTCAGGCGAAAACACCTTCCTGAAACTGCATGTTTGCTGGGTGCAAAGGTCAGCTAAAAACAGCCTCCATGAAAGGAGGTTGTTAAAGAAATTAGCAAATGGCCCTGACCGTTTGCACATGTCCTTGGAAATAAATACGGGGAGGAGCTTAGCTGAGACGGCCATTTTCTCCTTCCAATGTTGGCCTCCTCTCTTCTCTCTGAACACTGTTTTCGAGTAATTATTCCTTCACTATTGAGCTCAGGAGCAAAACGCAGCCACTGCCCTGGACCCTAATTTTCTTTCCAGATCTACTCTTTTCTTCTCCTCCTCTTTGCTCCCAAGCCGAGTGGGAGAGCTGTGCATAGGCACTGTCTGCCCTTATTCAATGCCTGTTCACTCATCAGCTTCCTCCAACTGGCTTCCTTTCCGGCTCCTCTATTAAAACTGTACCAAAGCACCTAGTGAACTCCATGGCCCTGAATCTCATGGGCACTCCTCAGTCTTCATATTATATGTGACCTCTCAGCAGACTTCAACAAAGTTGACCCACCCTTCTTTTGGGAAAAACTATTTTTCTTGGCATCTAGGCTACCACACTCTCCTGGCTTTTTTCTCTCCCCTGGGGCTCCTTCTCTGTCTCTTAGCCAGCTTTTTCTCTTCTACCTGACCTTTAATTGTGGGAGCTCCTCGGGCTCAACCTCAGATCCTTTTCTGTCTGCTTAAGTCACCTCATCCACTCTTATGGCCTAGTCCCAATGCTGAACTTTCAAATTTATAGAACAGCCCAGATTTTCTACAATCTCCCAAGCCACCAAGTACCTGCTTAACACGCACAACTCTGTTCTGAGGCGGGGAGGGGCAGATCTATGCAAAGTCCTACTCCCAAAGTCTGAGGAAGCTGAGAGGCTGAAGAGAGAGGCTGACATATCCAGTTTCTCAGAAAGAAATATTTAGTAGGGACTAGGAAAAGAAGCCATATCTCAGGCAGCAACCAGACAAGATGGTGGTTACCCCCCAGACCCAGGGCTTATTATATACCATAGGGAAGCAACGTATAGGACAATTGATGTTGACCCCTCAGGGAAAGGCAGGAACTATGTGACTCTGCCTAAGGGCAGGATTTACGGTAACAGTAAAGAAGAAATCTTTGAGGCATTCCCCGAACAGGGGTTAAATGGAAGTCAACATGGCAGATTAGCATCCAAGATGGAGTTGCTTTAGTCTCCACAACATCAAACTAAGTTTACTGAGAACTAAGCTCATGGCCTTTCCTAACATGCTGAGGAAGTTTTCATTTTCCCCTCCAGATCCACGCTACCCGGGAGGCTGACATACTTGGCTATATCCACCGGCTCCCTTGCCTCTGGCTTCCCCCCGGGTGTGGCCACTGCAGATCCCTGGGAGGAGACTGGAAATTAGGGGGAGGATGAGGTCAAGGTGTTTATTCCCTTAGCTCCCTCCCTGACGTTGCCACAGACCATGTGAGTCCCTGGACTAAAAGGTCACGGCTTCTCTACGGGATCTTCTCCACATGACCTTTCTCCCTAAACTGTGGGTGGTACTGTACAGCTGCTACTAGCTTTTGGTTATTGCCTTCTCCCTTGTGACGTCCCCGTGCCCTATCTACACCATTGTAAATACCTCTCTCTTTCAATTATCCTAGTTTGAGCCTACTGCTTGTTTCTTGCTGGTAACCTGAGTGATATAGTAATAGATACTGGAAGTTGCACCAGGAAATAGATCCTCAAAATGGGATTCTGGGATTGGATGATCCTGTTTGAGGAGCTGAAGGATGGAAATGGACCCTAGTGATTGGCATGCAGTTAGCATCACACTGATTCAAGTTATCAGTGGTCATAGCATGGGATGAAGTGTCAGTAAAGGACAGGACATGGGAAGAGCAAGTGATTGGGGCTGCCTTTCTCCATTTCCTGATGCTATTACAGAATACCACAGGCCAGGTATTTTATAAATAGAAGTTTATTTGACTCACAGTTCTGGAGTTGGGAAGTCTAAGATTGAGGGGCTACATTTGGTGAGGGCCTTCTTCATAACATGGTGGAAGGCATTAGAGAGAACACCAAATTCCCGAGATAACTAATCTTCACCTGTGATAATGGCATTAATCCATTCGTGAGGGCAGAGCCCACATGACTAGTCACCTCTTAAATGTCCCACCTATTAGTACTGTCAAAATGGCAATTAAATTTTAACATGAATTTTGGAGCATTCAAACCATAGCAGTGGCACTTAGTTGTTCTGTCAAAGGTAGTGATTTTAATGACTGTGGCGTCACCTGTCTTTTTCTTACAGCTACAAAGAGCATATATAGCAAAAAGATAAATTAAGAGCTATGACTATATATTGAAGAACACCTGTGGAGAGTCAAGCCTCCATGACAATCTTGAGGGACTCTCAACAACCTACAGTTGTTTCAGTTAACAATTAATCCTGGACGTCATTGCTAAGTGTTGCAGAGTTGCCATGCCAATGAAAGGTCCAACCTTGCCAGGTCTCTGATGCTAATGCAAGGCTCTAGTGGGGCATGGATGAGGCTGAGAACTTTGAACCTTAAATTCCTCCAAGCTTTCTTTCTGCAAAATCGTTTTCAGTGACTGTACCTGAAACTGTTGCCTCAAAAGTTGACGCCTATTATCAGACCCACTCCCTTTCTTTATGCTTCCAGTCCTGTAACACCAATCAGATCCCAACACAGTCCAGAAAGAGAAATATATAAGAACTGGTCCAGGATAATAAAGCCTTTCCACTGAAAGAGTTATGAGATCATGACTGATGGCAGCCAGGGGAACATACACAGCGGGAGATTCTGAGGGTGTTAGACTAAGGGGGAAGATACGTAAAGCTCCATCAGGCTGAATTTATGGACATGGGTCATCATCTAGGATTCAGGATTGGCTCAAGCACCAGAGAGTTGTGTTTATAGTCTGTGGATTGGCTAATCAGAGCCTGGAGTCAATAATGACCTGTGGTTATTTGGGCTGAAATTCTATAACTTCTCTGGCACATGGCAGAACAGTGGTTCTCACAGGATGGTCCTTGGGCCATCAGCATCATCACCTTGGAACTTGTTACAAATGGAAATTCCCAAACCTCACCCCTTTACTTCACACTCCAGGGGGTAGGCTTGGGAATCTGTGCTTTTCAAGTGAATCTGATGCACATTAAAATTTGGGAACTTCTGCTGTAAAGCAAATATTCATGTGCTAACAAATCACCTGGGATCTTGTTAAGATGTAGACTGTGATTTGGCAGGTCTAAGGTGGGTCTGAGATTCTCATATGCTTTCAGGTGATGTCAAGATGCTACTCACCTGTCAGCTGCAGGCTGAATAGCAAGGCAGTAGGAGAGGAAGGAGTCTGGAGGCTCAGAGAAATGAGAAGGCTGGAATGTTGAACCTGAAGCCTGTTCAACCACCCCCGAGCCACCTGAAGCGCACTTCACAGAGGCAGGAGAACATACACTGGCGAGGGGAGCACCTGAATCTTTGGAGAGCTTTGAGGTGACTTTCCTTCTAAGGTCAGAGATAACAGTGGTGGTGCCTTAATGAAACTGGTTTCCCTGGTCTTAATGGGATCACCAGAGACAAGGTAAATGCAAACTTCTTAAGTCCTGAGAATGGAAAGATAATCAGTGTTTTACACGCAGAGATCTGTAGCAATGGATAATGGAATACCAGATTCTTAGAGATGAACTTACTAAGTACTTAGTAAGTACTTACTTAGTAAGAGCTTACTAAGTACTTCTTTATAAATACAGAGAGAAAAACTCTAGCTCTGCTGGACAGAAACCAAACTTGCATCTTTATAGTGGGAATACATATCCCCTTATCCATTTCCCAAACCTATGCCAGTTCAGACCCAGAACCTTTTGAGAAAAGGACCCTGTGACTTTCCCTAAGCCTGGAGGGACCAGTGACCATTAATCAGGGTGACTGGGTGCTGGGGAAAGGGAAATATCCAGCTCTTTGGGGGATTTTAAAATACTGAGTCTATTATAATTATCCCTAGAGACCAGAAATGCTGCCTGGGTCTACTTTCAGAGTAGTGCTATGGAGATCAGATGATAAAGTCTTGACTTGAGTTCATCTAACAAGGCGTTCCGTAAGACCACAGACCCGTGTGACCCCCTGTCCCAAATTGTGTAGTGCAAGGAGATATACCCAGTGGCTGGTAGAGTCCCTTTGTTCTCTGAGGACTATGATTGTAGGAAGGACCATGTGGAAGCCTCTGACACTAGCCCCTACTTCTCTGCCCCCATCCTAAATAGAAAACCAAAGCAATATTTTACTCCATTAGACAGCCCCCCAACGCATACCTCTCTGGCTTCCCTCTTACTTCTAACCCTCTGCTTTTCTTCCTCAAACTCTTTGAGTGTCTTGTTCCACTGCAGATCCACTCCCCCATGACAACCTGTTCCTTTCTGAGGATCCGTGTTGTCTTCACAGAAACTTGCCTCTCCTTGGTCCCAGCTTGCTTGAGACACTGCTCATTACCCCGTATTCTACAGCAAGGGTCCCCAACCTATGGTGAGTTGTATAATTATTTCACGATATGATACAATGTAATAATAATAGAAATAAAGTATATAATAAATGTAATGTGCTTCAATCATCCTGAAATCATCCCTCCCTCCCTGGTCCATAGAAAAATTGTCTTTCATGAAAACAGTTCCTGATGCCAAAAAAGTTGGGGACCGCTGCTCTAGAGAGATTGTAATCCCTCATTATTGGCATATTGAATGTCTCCTTAAAATTTAAAAAGATTCTTAAATCACGAAAGTAAGACATGTTGATTGTAGATCACTACAACAATACAGAAGCATATAGACTAAGTCTCTTTTACCTTTCTTTTCTCCAGAGGTAAATAGCATTTTCTATTTATTCACACAAACAATCTGAGATAAGGCTTTGTTTACTGTAAATGAAATCATTCTGTTCCTATTATTTTGTGACATGGTTTTGTCACTCAACAGTATACCATAGACTTCATATTACATTATATAGATCCACCTTATTTTTTTATTTTTTTTGAGACAAAGTCTCACTCTTTTGCCCGGGCTAGAGTGAGTGCCCTGGCGTCAGCCTAGCTCATAGCAACCTCAAACTCCTGGGCTCAAACAATCCTTCTGCCTCAGCCTCCCGAGTAGCTGGGACTACAGGCATGTGCCACCATGCCTGACTAATTTTTTCTATATATTTTTAGTTGTCTGATTAATTTCTTTCTATTTTTAGTAGAGACGGGATCTCGCTCTTGCTCAGGCTGATCTCGAACTCCTGAGCTCAAACAATCCGCCCACCTTGGCCTCCCAGAGTGTTAGAATTACAGGCGTGAGCCACCACGCCCGGCCACACCTTATTTTTTTAATTAAACTTTTTATTTTGAGATAATGGCAGGATCACATGCAATTATAAGAACGATTAGCTGGGCACACAGTATTGTGCGCCTGTAGTCCCAGCTATACAGGAGGATCGCTTGAGCCCAGGAGTTCAAGTCTAGCCTGGACAACATAGTGGGACTCATCTCTATTTAAAAAAAAGAGAAAACAGAAAATGGTACAGAAAGATCTCATGTCCCCTTTACTCAGTTTCCTCCACAGAAACATCTTGCAAAATTATAGTATAGTATCAAACCTAGGATATTGACATTGATATAGTCTATCACTCTTCAGACTTTCCCAGTTTTACCTGTGCTCATTTGTGTATGTGCGTGTTTATTTCTATGCAACTGTATCCCATGTGTGGGTTCATCTATCTGCCATCACCGTCGAAATGCAGAGCAGTTTCGCCACTGAGGAGGATCTGTCGTGTTGCCTTTTTATGGCCACCCACTTCCCTCTTGCCTCTTCCTCCATCCCTAACCTCTGACAGCCACTCATGTTCTCCATTTGTATACTTTGGTCATTCCAGAAATGTTATATAAATGGAATCATATAGTTTGTAGCCTTTTGGAGTTGGCTTGTTTCTCAGCATAAGTCCTTGGGGATGTATCCAAGTTGTTATGCATATCACCTTTTTATTGCTAAGTAGAGTTCCATGATGTGGAATTTTTGTGATGCTTCTAGAAACCTGTCATAGAAATTTTTGTGTGTTTGCTAAAAAATATATGGACCCGGATGTTCATTGCAGCATTATTTGTGCTAAAAAAAAAATTTAAACAACCAAAATGTTTGTATGACACAATATGTTACAGCTCTTTATTTTTTTAAATTTTCTTTGCCACTCAGTTGAGTGAAAATTATCATCTTGTTTTAATTTGAAATTCCTATAGAAATTAGAGTTATACATTTTTTTCCCCACGAGATCTTTTATTATTTGTATTTCTTCTTCTGGGCCCAATCGTCACGTTTTCTGCACAAAATACACAGTTGAGTGGTTAGCTTTTTATGGCCAATCATAAGCAATTTATAGGCATTTTTATACAATCGTGGGTATTAATCCTTTATCTGTTCTCTGTTTGACTTTTGACCTTTGCAACATAGAACTGTTAGATTTCTGCAATCACTGTAATCACAACTGTCATGTTTTTCTTTAAGGCTTCTTGTCTTGTTTGGGAAAAGCTTTCCTACTTTTCATCTTGATTTTAGTCCTATTTTATTAGAGTTAGGATATACATATTAGTTTGTAAGTTGCTTCAAATTCTTTTTGAAAGAGGCAAGGGATACATAGATCTTATAAATAAATAAAAATGCTGTGTGAAACATGAGAAATAATTTTTATTTATTCATAACTGTTATGTTTCTTGACAAATGTAATTCTTGCTGTGCTGTATATATTTTCAACTGATGCCGGAAGGAGTAATTATATCATAACTTTAAAGGATTGCGAATATCAAAGGGAAAGGTACTGTTTAAACACGTTGCTAATAATATGTTTGCACATTTTCAAACTGCTCAAATTACATTCACGTGGATCAGCAGCATGACTTGTACTGGCCTCCTCTGAGAAGGACAGAGTATTATCGTCTGAGAAGTTGGTTAGGCAAGGAAGTTGTTTATCTTGCTATGGACAGACTGAAGAACTCACCATCTGGCAATGTGTAATTGGTCACAGTTGTGTTACCTCGTGGTGGGGTGCAAAATGAAGCAAAGTATTTGGTCAAAAGATAAGCAAAAATATCAGAGTATTTAGTAAGATCCAAAATTGAAGTTGATTTAGCATCAACAACAAAAATGAAGTCATTTGGAAAAACCAAAAATGAAACAAAGAAATAAAAATGGAGATTTAGTCCACATGTGGTGGGTTGATGTTTCCTCAAAAAGAGTGGTCAAGAATTTTTGATCCTTAAAGCAACCACATATTAAAGTAATTTAACTAATTTAAACATGTTATCCACTTACCACAAAGAATATAAATTATAGTGGGCTCTAGACTGATGGCTGAAAAGCTAATTCACCTAAAATGGAAGGATATTGAAGGTACTCACATTATGTAATCGGTACAGTATGTCGGTCTCAGTGGTTTGGTTAACCCAGGAAAGCTCTTATTTCAAATGAAAGCACATTTAGTGAAATTTGGTATAATTTTTTCCTAGAACTACCCTGCTCAATTATGGCAAAATAGATTCTACTAATCACAGGCTGCATAACTTTGAGATTGAGCACAGTTTTTTGGACTGAGATGCTTTTTATTAAGTGTTTGGTCTTCTGTGGGGCCTTAGGGAAGATGTATCACAGAGGCTAATGTGGTTCCTTTCCTTATTTTCTTTAAGAATCAGCTTAAGAATTGAAGTGATTATGGAACTTGACCATACTTCAGTGCCCATTTAGTTAACCCCCTTCATTTTACAGAAGAGGAAATAGAGGAATAAAGGTTCTGACTTGCCGAAGGTCATGTACTGAGTTCATGACAAGCCTGGATTATACAGGCTTGGGTCTTCTGACACCCAGACCAGTTGTCTTTCCATTGTAGTAAAAAATGCATGCTCCAAAAGTACAGGCTTGCCCAATTTCAGATAACTCAGACATTTTCATAATTTTTCCTAACTATAAAGCAACATTGCATTATATCCATTGAACAATTGGCATAGTAAAGATTGCATCCCACAACTAGGTCTCTGACTTCAGATTAAGGCTTTAATCGGTTTTTTTTTTTCCTTTCTAGAGTTGATTTTGATTCTTTGCTTCAAATGCAAATCAAGATGTGGTAACCTGTGGTGGAAAAGCCAGGTCACTTGTCCCTCATGTGTTATCTCTCCCTCTCTCTCTCTCTCTCTCTCAATTTTTGCTGGTAGCTTTGTAATTTGGAACAATGCACAATGGGCTGAAGGCCTGGGGGACTCTGAGCTGAGGGCAGGAGTGCCACCAAAGAGTGGGAGAAGGGTGCCTAAATATTGAATTGAGCACTTACAAAGTTAGAGTTTGCTATTTTCTTTACATATTTTGGAACTTGTAACTTTTCTCCCCAAGTCTCAGATATTTGCTTAGGCCTTTGAGAAACTCAGAGGCCCTGGGCACTGTGGATAAAGGACCTGAAAAGGCCTGTGCTGTGATCTTCCCCATTGGTTTCTGCGGTCCCACCTCCCACTACCTCCCACCCAGGACCCCCTCAGAGAGGTGGTAACATTGCAAGGAGATTCTGGAGTGTCTCAGACTTGCTGGAAAGGGCAGACAGATTGGGAAACTTGAAGTCACACAATGACATCTATTCAAGTCCATTTGAGAACAGGTTAGCAAACAGGCTTGGCTTTTATTATCATGTCAAACTCCCTCTCCTTGCTCACCCTATAGGCTCTGGCTAGTCTTCTTTCATTTCCTCTATTGCTATTAACAAGATAGTGTGAATTTAATGCTGTTGGAGGCAGGGCTGTAGTGAACATGTGGTATTTCTTTGGCTACTCGGCATCCATTCCCCCTTCCTGATGGCATCATTTCTTTCAGAAAATTACTTTCTCCGTGTCTGCAGTCTTAGTGGGGTGAAAATCCAGGTGTCTGCTCCTCACCATGGAAGCTCTTGAAGTGGCCAGATTCTGCCTCTTCCAGCTCTGCCAGTCGTCACGTGGACTGAGCTCAACCAAATTTGATAAGCTCCTCTGGATCCCTGAACCTTGAACAAGTAACACAAGGACCTCAGAAACGGTTGTTGGGGAGCCACGCTGAGTAGACTGGATTGCCTGCTCCTGGCCTTCTAGACCCTCCCTTATTCCTGCCTATCTCTAGGCCTGGCCCTCGATGCTCCTATCAATTCTGCTAGTAGCCAGATATCCTTCAATACAGTCCCACTTGATCATATTAGCTCAAGCTGGTCTCTGCTGCTTGCAACCAAGCATGCTGGTATAGGAGCCCTTTCTGGCTGGACCATCAGGCATGGGTCTGCAGTGTTGCCTCCATGTCTGTCCTACCTGGAACATTTTCCTAGAATTAGCCTAAATTAGTCTCCACTGCTAACCCCACCACCATCTTTGGCTTTCTTTAGTTGGTACTGATATAAAATATTTCTCTAGCTTTCCAGCCCCCACAGTTTCTTGTTATTAAGACAAAATATTCATCAGAACTTCCATTCCCACAGCCATCACTAACATGAGGCCTCCATTCTCCTGCCCAGAATCCTTGGCTCAGGAACCTACCTTTCTTAGGCAAATATATTGCAAATGTTTCTGTACCAGAATAGCTAAAATTGAAAAGACTGACAATACTCATTGACGGCAAGGATGTGGAATGGGCTGCAACTCTTACACATTTGCTGGTGGGAATGCAAACATTTACAATCACTTTGGAAATCTGTTTGAAAGTTTTCAATAAAGTTAAATATGTCTACTCTATGACCCAACAATCCCACCCCTAGGTATATATCCAAGAACAATCAGTGCATATGTTCATAAAACCTCATATAAGAATGTTCATAGCAGCTTTATTGAAAATAGCCAGAAACTGGAAACAATCCAGGTGTTTATCAACAAAAAAATAGATTAAGGAGTTGGACATTCATGCAATGAAATACTAGGCAATAACATAAAAGAACAAATCACGGGTACACATAAGAACATTTATGAATCTCAAAAAATTATATTGAGCCAAAGAAATTGGGACTCTACGTGGCTCCATTTATATGAAGCTCAAGAACAGGCAAAACTAGTCTATGGTGACAGAAGCCGCAAGAGTGGTTATCCTTGGAGGAATATTGATTAGGAGGAGGCATGGGAGCATCCGGAGTACCAGAAATACATTTGATCTAGGTGGTAGTTACATCAGTGTCTACATAAGTAAAAATTCATTAAGCTGTACACTTAAAAGATTTGTATACTTTACTGCATGTATGTTATAGGTCAATGAAAAAGATAAAAAGAAAAGATAACCAGTTTCATAATTTCTATGTATTTTGTAAATTTTGCACCCAAATTAGATTTATACCCCAGTCCTACCAGGAGGGTTTGAAAACCTTTGGCAGTTCCCCCCTCCTCCATTCTTTGTTTACATCAAGGAATTAGGAAGCCAGTGTTTTCCCTTCCAGAAGTATTTTTATGTTCAAAGGAAGACGAATGGGAGAGAGTAATGATTAACACAAAGGAATGACTAGTTTAATGGCAGGCTTTCGGGCACCAGTAGAGGAGGTATTTCCGGTCAAAGGGGAGTCAAGAGAAGCTTCCAGAGTATTTCACACTGAATGCAATAAACTAGTAGACATTTCCGCTGATCCACTGGTGCAGCCAATGGCCTTTGGTGTTCCCACTCGAGTGATGGGAAAATCAGCCCACTTGTTTCCAACAGACAAGAGGAAGGGTTTGTCTTCCGGGACAAGTCTTTTCCCCCTAAGCTGGCAGCAGGGATGAGGGAGTTTCCTGGGGCAAGGCAGGCAGCTGTCCCTTTGCATTGAAAACGAGAGCAGAAAGCAGGAAAAGGAGAGGGAGGACAGGGAACGCTGATGTAAGGATGGAAGTGGAAAAGCACAGGAGAAAAGGAATGGGAGAAGCGCCCATGGGGGAGCAGGCAGGAGGCCCAGCAGGGGGAGGGGCACCCGGAGAAAGGAAGATGAAAACGGAGCCCGTGGAGGAGCGCTGGGGGCAGGGCCCACTGTGCACTTGGCGCCTTGGGGCTCCTTGCCCATTATGGAGCAGCTGGGCAGGAGAAGTGGTCTCTTGGCTCCTTTCTTTCAGCCTCCCAGCCCTCACTCCCTCCCCTATGCCTGGAACAGCATAGTTTTCTTAAAGCCTCATCTCATCACACTATTCCACAGGTTAAAATTGTTTGACAGCTCAACATCATCTCCTTAAAAAGTCCGAGCTCCTTAATGTGGCCTATGGGAGCCTTTCATGCCTGGTCCCTGCCTACACCTCCAGCCTCATGGATTTTGTGAATACTGCCTGAATACGGTTAGTAAACTCTAGTTATAATCCATTTTACAGAACTTGGCTGTCAAGTTCCACTTTCAGAACTCCAAGAAGATATTGGTTCTATTTACACAACCCAGGTCCTGGAGGACGCTGTGACTAAATACACCTGTACGACAGGTGCCCTGCAGGAGCTGATTCTGCCAACCAGGACTACCTGTACCCTCACCTTTCTGTTGAGTGGGGACAGGAAGTTGGGATTACCTAATTGAGATCTGAGTAAAGAGATCACACCATCATCCTGTGACTCATCAAGGACCCTGGTTCTGGCAGAGAACGTCCTCTCTTTGATTGTCCAAATCCTGGCCACCCTTCAAGACCCATTTCAAATACCACATCTATTATGGTCCACTCGGGCTCAGGGATATGGTTTTCTGGTATTTTGGGAGCATTCCTGGTGTGCAGGGGAAAGGAAGAATTTGGTACCAGAAGCTGACAGGCCTTGGGATGGTAACATGATGGGGTGCAAGTGTTCCAAGGTCCAGTCTTCAGAGACCTACCCCAAACTGTCTCCTGCTGCGGCACGGAAGCAGACAGTTCTAGCAGCAACCAACAGCTGCAATTAAGTGAAAAGTCTTGCCTAGGTGGCTCCAGGTGACAAGTTCCTTTACAGCAGGAACCTGCCTGCGGGTATGAAACCATAATTCAGGTACCTGAGGGAAGATGTAGGCAAGAGCAAGGCAGGTGTCAGGGCCCCAGCTTGGATCCGGACAGTGAATCAGATCCCAGTCATGTGGGCCAAATCAAACACTGAGCAGAGCATAGGAAAAGCAGAAATTCTGTGGATCTCTAGGGGTTGAAAATCCAGTGGACGCTGCATCAATGAATTATCAACAAACTATTGGTTCAACCTAAGCAACTGCTAGACAGGTGATGCTAAAGTCACCCAGGCAGAGCTGGAGAACTGGGTGTGCCTTAGATTGAGACTGAAGGGTGCTGTGAACCCAGCTGGGGAGGCTGTATGGGCCTTGGCGTGTGCTATGGTCCTTAGCCCAGCCCTTGCCCATGGTTCTCTTTTTGTTTTTGTTGTTTTTTGAGACAAGGTCTCACTCTGTCCCCTGAGCTAGAGTGTTGTGGCATCACTGTAGCTCACAGCAACCTCAAACTCAAGCCGTCCTCCTGCCTCAGGCTTCCGAGTAGCTGGAACTACAGGCATGTCCCACCATGCCTGGCTAATTTTTCATTTTTTTAGAGATGGGGTCTCGCACTTGCTCAGGCCGGTCTTGAACTCCTGACCTCAAGTGACCCTCCCGCTTCGGTCTCCCAGAGTGCTAGGATTACAGGTAAGAGCCATCACACCCGGCCTCGCCCATGGTTCTTACAGCACAGATGAGGACTCCTCTTCCACCGTGCATGTACAGTAAAGGGTGGAAGCAGCCACTCCCCACCCTGGCTGGGAGGTAACCCTACACCCATAAAGAAATGCAGGACAGTACATTCTACCCCATCCTTACCTCCTCCTGCCATCTCAGAATCCACCCCTCAGTGAAAATGGTCTATTTCTTCTTCCTTTCTGCCCCCAACATCAGTGAAAAAACTCGATCTGGTTGCCATGGAGACCAGCCGCTGACTCGAGAGTGCCTGTTTATTAAAGATGAAAGTAATGTCTGCCTGGCTGATCTGAGCAGCTGTCAGAGAGATTCGGCTGTTCTAAAGGAAGTCGCTAATTTGGAGGCATGATAACTCACTTAAGAGAGAGAGACAGGCTCCCCTTCATCTTCCGAGTGCAGTTGGCAGTGTGGTAGGCTCTGCCCTAGGCAAGCGTTTCTTGTTCAGGTTTTTATGTTTATTTTATGACTAGTGTGGTAACTGTATTTCTTTTTCCCCTTAATAGTGTAATAGATTAATTAGCTCTGTGGGCAGGCCCAGGAAACCCAAATCCCCTTATGACGTCGTTTCCTTTGGAAAATGCATTCTGGATTCTGTGCCACCTACTTACAAATGAGGTTTTCTGTTTATTCATTCAACAGTCTCCACCAGGTGTGCGGGAGGAAAAGAGGTGGCGCTGAGCAACACAGGGGACTTGGTGTGTTTTGTGTGTGCTTAGACAGGTGCGAGAGAAGCAGCCACCCTCCGAGGGAGGCAAGCAATTAGACAGGAGATGTTGTTGGGTTGTGTGATCTTTAGAAAATTGGTCCATTTTTTTTTCTTTTTGTTGTTTTCATTTGTTCAAGAGTAAAAACCTGAGAGAAAATTTGAATTCCAAAAATCACTATTTTGATTCACCAAGTAGTTCCTAAGTGGTAGCTGAGCAGACTGGGTCAATCGGGGCTTGGCTGTAAAGGAGAACATGCAGGAATTTTTCTTAAAACCAGCTTTATTGAGGTATACTTTCTATACAGTAAAATTCACCCATTTTGACAAATGCACGGGGTAGTATAACCAGCACCACAATCAAGATACAGAACATTTCCATCACCCCCAAAAGTTTGGGCTGATTTGCAGTCAGTCTCCTCCCCTTCCCCCATACTCCCAGGCACAGACATCCACTGATCTGCTTTCTGTCAGTACAGCTTTGCCTTTCCTAGAATGTCATATGAGGAACATATATTTTAGTAGCGAATACAAACAAATAAAGAGGCATTTGCATTCTCAAGTGAGGTAAGAGTTTTGAAACAGGACACACAGACTGCGCTATCGGAGCATGTGAGGTAGGCCAAGAAGGGGCTTCTAAGCTGAGACATGATGAACCAGTAGCTGCCAGTCGGGCCAGGAGTGACAGTAAGGAGTGTTCCATGCTTCAGGGGCAGTCTAGGCAGGGCGGGGAGGACAGAGACTGCAAGGCAGGTTTTCACAGCCCAAGGTTGGAGTAGAAGGGGGAGGAGGCGCTAGTCAAGCCTCTGAAGAGATAAAGCAGTTCCAACAAAGAAGTTCTTTATAAGCTTTGTTTGACCTTTGTCCCCAGTGGGGAGCCACGGGAGGATCTTAAGCAGAACAGTAGAGGATCAGATTTGCATTTTAGAAGCGTCACTCTCCCTGTGCTAGGGAACAGAGGGAGGGCCAGGCAGGAGGTAGGGCCCCCATTAAGAGCTGGTGTGGGACCCAGGGGAGAGGTGCTGGGAGCCCTAGCTGGGGTAGTGGCAGGCAGTGGGGATGGGGAGAAGTGGATAAATACCGGAGAGATGTAGGAGGAAGAAGTACCAGGACTTAGTAACTTATAGCACAGAGCAAAGGGTGACAGAGAAAGGCCTCAAAGAGGGTCCCTTGGTTTCCAGCTGGGACGCCTGGGTGGAAGATGGTGGCAGCACTGAGAAAGAGCACTTTTGCTAGAGCAGGAACAGAGAGGAGGGGAGAAGAGACAGCGGGTTCCGTTTGGGACACGTCGAGTTTGGGGGGCATCTAAGAAGATGACGTACAGTACGTAGCTTGGTGTGCAGGTCTTGGGAAAGACATCTCCACTGACCTTATTCCTCCCCACACTCTGTAAACAAGATTCTTGTTTCTTCTACAGATTGACCTGCAGAAAACCAAAGGATTTGTCCTGTCAAGTGGAATATTTTTTCATATAAATAGGATTTTCTTCTTGTGTCGTTTGTTCTAGAGAGATTTGCTTCCATGGTACAAACCTTTGAAAAACTGGGAAAGTTATCAACTGTAGTGACATTTTCACCTCTCTCCTTGCCCAATACAATCCATCTATTGACACTCGAATATCTTCTAGATGAGGAAAGAGAAATGGAGTAGAATCAGCGCACAAGGCCAACCAGAGCTGAGCTTTCTCATCTTAAGTTGCCTGGGGACCTGGATGTTATATGTTTAATGACACTGATAGATTTATTTGGTTGCATTTACAAAATGAAGCCCATAGAAATGTTTCAATAAACAGAGTTACAAGTGGACTAAAGGATCAAAGGGAAATCTTTTCCTCTCCAACCTCCTTTTTTCTTTCAAACAGAAAGATATTAAGGAAGCTGTGTTAGGATTCTCAAGAGAAACATAACCAATAGGATATATAGAGATTATAGAGATTTATTAGGAATCGGCTCACATGATATGGAGGCTGAGAAGCACCACATCTTCCGTCTGCAAGCTGGAGAACCCGGAAAGCCAGTGGTGTGAGTCTCAGTCTGGGGTCCCGAGAACCAGGAGGACTCACGTCTGTGGACAGGAGCAGATGGATGCCCCAGCTCAAGCAGAGAGTGAATTCACCCTTCCTCTGCCTTTTTGAGCCACTTGGGTGGGCCCTCCATGGATGGGGTGACTCTCGCCCACACTGTAAGAGCAGATCTTTACTCAGTCTACCGATTCAACACCCTCGCAGACAAGCCCAGAATTAATGTTTTACCAGCTATCTGGGCAAACCCTGGGGCCAGTCAAACTGACACATATTAAATAAAAGTCTCCATCACAGAAACCCACTTCAATTTTGTTTTGTTTTGTTAAAGGAAGACTGGGGAAACCCAATGCTAGGGGCCGCCGTTGGGGCAACGACGGGCTGGGAAGCAGACACAGCACTGTTTTGGTGTGGGGCAGAGCCGTGCAGAGGGAAAATCATATTGTTGTTCTTTAAGGCCAAGGAAGCCACAGTCCTAAGTGACCTCTGTTTAAAAAGTGCTTCTCCCTCACCCTTCCATAACTAAAAGGATGAAAGAGGACACTCCATTACCTCTAAAAACCCAAATTGTGAGCAGTTGCCTTGTCTAGCTGAGAACTCCAGGATATGAAGTGTTGGACCCTCTTTCTCTGTTATCCTTCAGGCAGACACTCACAGCCAGGCCTCCTGTTTACGAGCCCTCTGAAGCTATTTTAAAATATTTTTGCTTTCACGATAACGTAAATCACATTCTTCTTGGATCGGTTGCTGCATTTTCCAAAGGGGTTACGTCAGAGGAAATTCAACACTCACTTTTTTCATTATTTGCTCACCAGCTTGCTCAGTCATCAAAAGACCAGAGCTATTTGATACTTCAGAAGATTATTTTCCCCCTTAGGTGATGTGTCAAGGGAAGGGGAGCTGGCCTGGGCGTCAGGTGACTGAATTTTGTTCCCATTTCTACTGTTGACTCAATAAATGCCCTTGGGCAAGTCACGGAGCCTCTTCATGCTTCAGTCTCCGGGGATAAAATCTGCCAACTGCATCGTGTGGATTTGAACTTCAGTGCCCTCCAGGATAAAAATAGGAGGGGACCAGGTGTCCACGTGGACCCAAACTGATGGAGGAGGATGACCACAGGGCCTCAAAAATGTCCTTGAGCTGCAAGTTTTGTAATAGAGTCAGGCTTCATCAGTGGTCCTCAGGCATTTGTCCAGTGGCCTGTGGGATAAATTCTAGCACTTGAATTTTTCCAGCAAAAGAAGCAACTGTGTTGACCTCCCATCCCTGGACATTCTGTCTGCTCTGTGTCCTCATCTCTCTGTACTTCTGCTGTAATACTCACCACTGATTGCTATTTCTTGCTTGGGCACTGGCCTCCTGGACTATAAGTTTCTTGAGGGAGGGAATCACTTCTGCCTTATGCAATATTGAACCTCGGCATCGAGCACAGGAACACAAGCCTGGCAAACAGAAGTTATGCGAGAAATATCTGCCAAGTGGGTGAATGAATGCATGTTGCCTGGCCTTGACAGAATATCTCATTTCTGCATCATCAAGGTTGCCTATTCCTGGCCAGGATGTGGTGGAATCTGATTAACACCAACTCCCTACTTACTATCATGTTATAATGAAAGGTCTCAGCCCAAATGCTGTCGCACATACATATTTGTTAGTAAGAAGATCCAAAAATGTTCATGCTGCTTATTCTGTAACCTTAGCGAAGTTCCAGCTCTCTGATGTTTTTAGGTGCTCCTTCCATACTTTACATGAAAGGTTCTCTTAAGAGTGATGGGACATGGCTGGGTGCGGTGGCTCACGCCTGTAATCCTAGCACTCTGGGAGGCCGAGGTGGGTGGATCGTTTGAGTTCAGGAGTTTGAGACCAGCCTGAGCAAGAGTGAGACCCTGTCTCTACTAAAAATAGAAAGAAATTAGCTGAACAATTAAAAAATATATATAGAAAAATAATTAGCCGGGCATGGTGGCGTGTGCCTGTAGTCCCAGCTACTTGGGAGGCTGAGGCAGGAGGACCACTCGAGCCCAGGAGTTTGAGGTTGCTGTGAGCTAGGCTGACGCCACGGCACTCTAGCCCGGGCAACAGAGCAAGATTTTGTCTCAAAAATCAAGAGTGACAGGACAATATTCTAAAAACCAGATTGTAATTAGCACCAGGTACCCAGAGTTGTCTGAATTCACCGCTGAGCGTGGGACAAGTTCAGAATCATGTTTCTGATGCCCCTTGGAAAGGTAACACATGAAGGGCCGGCCAGAATCTTATACCCAGTGCGTGGACGAGTAGAGAGTGTCCTTAATGTTTTAGCCAATCCACTTGTCTTGAACTCCATGGTGTTCAACAGCAAAAGCCCATCTCTAATATCCTTTATGTTAACTAATAGGTCTCTAATTTTACCAATAGGAAGCCATCTTTATCATTCATTTAGCTAATTAGCCAAGCTTCTGCTGGTGACTCCAGATAAATAGAATTGTAAAAGCACTTGGGGAAATTGCCTAAATAATTTTTTTGTGGTGAACTAATGAGAGCAACAGAGCAGCTCAGACTTCAGAAGAGCAATTAAAGAGGCCCGTGAGGCCCTGATTTTTGAAAACGAAGAGAAGAGTGACTTAGCCCTCCAAGGCTTTCCCCTTCACGTGTGCTCACCTGCCCTCGGGGAGAGTTGGGCTGTTAGCTGGCTTCCCCCAGTGGACCTCAGTCAGTGGCTTGTCACTGGGAGTCATTTACCTTCCGAGTTCCCTTACAAATTCTTTGGCTATGTAGGTAATTTCATGTCCAAGGGGAAGATATCAGGTGGGCCCAGAACATTTTGATTCTGCTGTCCAATGTTCCTAACCTTCCTCCCTTTGTTTCTGTTACACACATATGTCAAGGTCAGCTCAAGAGCCATCTGTGGTGGCTGTGCCGAATCCTCACTCGCTCCTCTGGGCTCCCAGCTTCTCTAGCCTCTCAGCCGTGGGCACGGGTGCCCTGGACTGCTAACCCCACCCATAGCAGTCGGGAGCGTAAGCCATGTCTCAAGTACAGGTCTTAGCAGTACTGCTGCTGATCCTTTGTGTTACTGTGGCTATGTGTCCCCAGAGTCGTAGCAATGTTCTCCCCTCCACGAATGCACACACACCAGGCACATTCTGTAAGATTGGGCCTCTGTCTCGGGTGTCTGCCTAGCCCTCCAGTTTCCCACTGGGATTAGTGGTTTTCTCTCAACTTCAGACAACTTGGAGATCCAGCCTAGCTCTTGTTCCTCTTCCTTGTAGGACAGAAGCCTACCTCTGGTAGGGTGCAGCCACCACCTGGAACCGCGCCTTCTTGCCTGACTGACTGCCATGAACTCCTCTGGATGCTGCCCCCCTGGCTGTCCCTGGAAGAGCAATCCCTGCTGACAAGATATTCCCCTAGCTCTAATCCTGCCTACTTATGGGTTCTTTTCTTTCCCTACCATCTGTGCTACCAAGTTTGCCCAGAAAATTTGGCTCATAATGTTATCCTAGCATAGAGTTAATTTCATATGTGTCTCTTTCCTTGGTAAACATGTCATTCACATTGTCTGGCATGCCTCCTAACCCTGCCAGAGGAAACCCAAAGGAGCAGCTTTAAGTGGTTACACCTTGCTCTGTATGGCCCTGCCCCTAGAGTGGATTGGTTCAGGGTGGACACCTAACAAAAAGGCAGACCATCAGTAGATTGGCTCTCAACCTGGCACACACGTAAAAGCTACGTTAATCACCATTTCTTTCTTGGAATTTTTTTTTTTTTTTTTTGCTACTTCAAACATTTCTGGATCTTTTTTGGAATTTTAAACAGAGAAATGTCAAGAAAAAAAGACTTGGTAGGAGGCTTAGAAACACAAAGATAAGAGTTGGGGCTACAGTGGGTCCGAACAAGCCGTGGTTGCAAAACATTGGAAACTATGAGCAAGTAGAAGTGATGGAGGAGAGAAGAGTTTCAGGTCAAAGGAAAGAAGCAGCTCGGAGGAGACTGAGCTAGGTCAGTGGGCACGGCCCCACAGCTCCTGCCACAGGGCCGTGGAATCTTCTAGAACCCGAGTAATTCCCCAGTCCCAGTGCTGTGGGGCCTCCCCCTCCAATGCCTGTTCCTGCCTTCTGCAGAATAACAACTCCATTAATGTTCCACATTTATTCTTACAAAAATTCCCCCTCCTGACCTAGCCTTCCTGAGTCTGCCCCATATGACCAAGAAAGTCCTCCCAATTTCTTGTATTCTCTGTGCAGAGTTGGTGACATATATCTTCATAACTTTTTGCCCCTAATACAATGCACAGTAAGTGATGAGTTCTGAGGAAATGAATGTTGAATGAATGAATTTTTGAAAGCCCAGATGAACAAATTCATATACTTCCTGTCTTATGTTGTATGTCTTAAGTTTGGCTCCCTCAAAGATAAACAAAAGATGGCTACATTTCCTAGCATCCCCCTAAACCTTTCCTATTCCATGAATTTAGAGATTCACTGCTAATTTTTAAGAATATAAATCCACCAGCAGGATCAAAATCTCCCTCAAGAGAGTAAAGTCTCTTACTCCCATTCTCAAACCAGTTCGTTGAACCGATCAACAGACAAACACACACAGGAACATACACAAAATCATTTTGATTTTTGGACAGTATTCAATATTTTTAATACCTGGGTTTGTGGTTCCAATTGTCTGATTCATCTAAAAATTAACCAGAACTGGTTTGAGATCATCCTCCTGCTTGGAAGTTATTTATCGATTCACTCTTTTGTAACACTGAAAAAAAAGTTAATTTATTACAAGAAAGCGGTAACCTTTTCTTCCAAAGATAATGAAAAATAAGTTTGGTAATGAAGAGAATTTTTGACCTTGGAACTATTGAAAATAATTTACCATGGCAGAAATGTGATGGAAGCCATGGCCCCAACTCTGGCAGCTACTGGGCTAGTGGTAGCAGTCATTCCATCTGCTTTTCCCACCATCCTAAGAGCAGTAGTGGCTTGGACTACACACAGCTTTCAGGAGAGAAAGGGTTCAGCCTAGGCCAGGGGTCAGTCAGCAAACTCTTACTATAAAAGGCCACAAAGGTCACATAGTAAGTATTTTAGGGTTTGTGAGTCTTATGGTCAGTCTCCACTGTAACTGCTCAGCTCTGTCATGGTATCACCAAAGTCATCATAGACAATACATAGTGAGTGAGTATGGCTGTGTTGCGATATAACTTGATGTGTGGATGCAAAAATTTGAATTTTATATAATTTTCATGTGTCCCAAAATATTCTTCTTCTTTCTCTTTTTCTTTTCTTTTTTTTTGAGACAGTCTTGCTCTGTCACTCAGGCTTGAGTGCAGTGGCATCATTATAGCTCACTACAACCTCAAACTCCTAGGCTCAAGAGATCCTCCTGCCTTAGCCTCCCAAGTAGCTGGGACTATATGTGCACCCCACCGCACTGACTAATTTTTCTGTTTTTTGTAGAGATGGAGCCTCACTATGTTGCTCAGGCTGGTCTCAAACTCTTGTCTCAAGCAATCCTTCTGCCTCGGCCTCCCAAAGTGCTAGGATTACTGGTGTAAGCCACCTTGCCCAGCCCCAAATTGTTATTCTTTTAATTTCTTTTCAGGCATTTAAAAACGTAAAAATCATTCTTGCCTTGTGAGCTGTACCAAATCAGAGGATGAGAGCATGGATGCAGGTTTGGGGTCCCTGCTTCCTGCCTCACCTGAGTGCCGGGGGAACCGAGTATAGAATAGATGCTTCAGATCCATGTGGGGGCTCCCATGTGGGGGCTCCCTTCCCACGGTGAGGCCTGGTGTGACTGGGAGCCGCCTAGTGAAGCTCCATCGCCTCCCCGCCCCCATGGCATTGGAGCAGCAGAGTAACAATGGCCAAGTGGCCTAGACGGAAGGGCCTGGAGCTGGCTCTGTGACAAGCACCTACAAGGCTTGAGGACAAAGTAGTCAAAGTTCCCGAGCCCTCCATTTGAAGGGAGTGTAGAAGAGGCCAATGGTTGGCTGGCAGAGTCAGAGAAGGCTAGGTGGAGGAGAGGCCTCCTTGGACCGAACAACCAGACACCACAGCAGAACAGGGGTCCCTTGGCCAGTACAGCAGCGACAGCAGCTGATGCCCAAAGACTGCATGGGAGGAGGCTGTCCTCAGAGGAGAGGCAGCTGCCCCCACTGCTCCAGCTTCCGTAGGGCTGGTGAGGGGCAGGGGACAGGGGGCTCTACTTGTGCTAGAGGTACAGGGGCCAGGGGCTGTTTATGCAGAAAATACTCTGGGCTCCTCCAATGCCAGAACTGAAATGAAGGGTATGTTAGCAGCAGCATCTGCCTTTCCTTAGGGAACATTTTTATATGCAAACGAGGGGGAATATTTCAAAGCCACACCCATCTATTCCCACAAGACAAGGGATCCTGCAAGATGCCTGATCATCTGAGGGGCCGTACATTTTGTCTAAGACACGGTGTCACAAGGCAGCGGCAGAAACCCCTCCAGCCCAGGTGTGCTGGTTGGTTCCTGTGTGGGGGGCACCAGCCTGGAGGCAGGAGTCTACACTGATTTGCCCCCCATTCTGCAGGTCAGGCTCATGACCTGATAGAGCCCTGTGAGCAGAGCTGTGGTCTCAGGGGGTTATTCCAGAATACCCGCAAAGTACTTGTTTAAATTCAGGACCACAGTGAGGCCTGGAACGAGACAATAGTCCATAATTGTCTGCCATGAATTCGCTTTCATGGGAAGCAAAGCTTTTGGTTTCTTTATGCCTCAATATCTTTACCTGCTTTATCGTAGTTATGTCATATTTATTTGCTTCATTCTCTAAACCCCTCCTTAACAGATTTTTTTTTTCCCACTACTGAAATCCAGTCTGCAGAGACTAGAATTGTGCAGTGGGTATGAAATTGATATAATCACCACGGTTCTGTATCTCAGAGGTAAAAGTAAAATGAGACTATTTATTTCCCAAACTGAACTTATTAACTCAAGATAACTTTTGCTTTAAAACTCAGACTCCTCTGAATCAATAGTCAATTTATGGATCTCTCCCTGCCCCCGGGTTATCTTCTCCCTGGAGGCTGTTGAAGTTCCCGGGCAGACAGCGAGGGCACTACAGCGCCCAGGCACTGGTGAGAGGGAGTTTCTGGTTCACACCATCCTCCACCGTCCTTTGGCATTGGCTCAGCCGAAACTTGGCATGTCTTGTCCTCATAGTCATGTGCTGGCATCGACACTTGTGCCCAAATCCAGCATGGCCTCGCGTAACCAGCCCCACATATTCTCGTTCTCTTGACTCCCGTTTGAGGTTCCCCTGGCTCGGCCACATGGCCACACTTGGCTGTTTTCTCTTCCCTGGGCTGGGGGCTCTGGGGGCCTCTGGGGCACTCACTTCCCTGGCCCTTCGCTCAGTCCTTGCTGGGGCCGTGCCAGATGGGGCTCCTCCTTCCCACTGCACCTGGTTCCTTTCTGACCAATGTGGGTTTGGGTTTTTATTGTCCCACCCTCAAAGTCAAGTAAGGCCAATGGTGAGGAGAGGGTCTGGGACCCTGTCAAAGATATTCATTAATGTCTGTTTTAATTTCTTCTCACAATTCTCTGTCCTCAGATATGCCAGGTCTTGGATTACATGACTTAAATTATAAATTATATCAAATATCCCCAAATTAATTTATAAATCCAATGAAATCCCAATTAAAATTCTAGCTGTGTTTTTCTTTTTGAGAAACTTGATACGCTTATCCTAAAATGTATAGGAAAAAATAATTTCCACAAGCAGCTAAATCGATCTAGAAAGGGTAGTATTAAGGGGGAAATTGGCTACCAGATATTGAGACACCCTGCAAAGTTGTTTGCAATGTGGCAGTGGGGTGGAACAGACAGTTTCAGGTAGCTCTACATTTGCCTGCGAACTTCATATAATGTAGCGTTGGCATCACAGGTTAATTAGGAAGCGAATGTATTGTTTAGTAGATGGTGTGGGAAAATAGGCAGAGAAAGAAAGGATGTAGAAAAATAAAGTTGGATCCACATGCAAAGGAGATTTCCAACAGATTAGAGACCTAAATATGAAAGGTTAAATTATAAAGTTAATAGGAAAAAAGCATTGGAATCTGGGAGGGGTAAAAAAAATTCTTAAACAAAACTTCAAACGTACAAGCCACAAGGCAAATTGATAGATCTAATTATGTTAAAATTAAGAATTTCTGTGAACAGGTAACATCGCAGTTGGATTGCACTAAAGAGATGGATGACAAATTGGGAAAAGAGATTTATAATATCTTAAAGTGACAAAGGATCAATATCTAGAATATACAAAGAACTCCTGACACTCAACAAGATAGCACATCAGAAGAAAAACTGGTAAAATATACAGACAATTTGCAAATCAGGAAAACAAAAAGCCTAACAAGGATATGAAAGAAACTGCCCATTAGTAATCAGAGAAATGCAAATTAAAGCCATGATGAGAGGTAGCCTTACACTCTAAGGCTGTGTAAAGCTATAAGGCTATTACACAGCTATTAGCCTGGGGAAGATGGAAATCTGGAGAATTCCAAGTGCTGACAAGGCTGTGGGGATAAGAGATTCTTCCTGCTGCTGGTGAGAGCACAGGTTGGAGAATCGTCTGGTACTAGCTAATCAGATTAAGTACATGGATACCTTATAACCCAGCAATTCCACGCAGGGGCATGGGTCCCTCAGAAATTCTTACACAGGTCCATTAAAGGGATGTGTAGGAGCAGGGGGTGATCCAGGATTTGTGGGGCTTGAAGTTTAAATAATTTGGGGAACCCTGTTGTCATATCGTGATAGAATAAGAAATATATATTTGGTTTCTGCCACTGGTGGCTGACATACAGCTCCTAAAACATTTGGAATCACCACAGTGCTAAGTGTCTTTTTGTACACTAATGAGATGACAGGTGGCTGGGGTCCCCTAGATAGTTCTAGGATGGGAGCTGGTCACAGGAAAGACCAAGACATGATTAGAGGGTTAGGATTTTCAGCCCCACTCCCCAACATCCAGGGAGGGGAGGGGCTGAAGGTTCAGTTGATCACGGCATGATTTAATGGCCAATGAATGAATAAGTTATGCCTACACAATGAAGCTGCATAACGAACTCAAAGGACTGGGTTCGGATGAGCTTCTGGATTACAAAACACGTGGAGGTGCTTGAAGGGCAGTGCACCCAGAGAGGGCAAGGGAGCTTCATGCCCCTCCTTGTCCTGTGCATCTTTTCCATCTGGCTGTTCATCTGTATCCTTTGTAATATCCATTATAATAAACGGGTAAATGTGTTTCCCTGGCAAATTAAACCCAAGGAGGGGGTTGTGGGAACCCTAATTTATAGCTGGCTGGTTAGAAGCACAGGTCACAACCTGGGGCTCATGATTGGCATCTGAAGTTGGGGGGCGGTCTTGTGGGACTGAGCCCTTAACCTGTGGGATCTGTTACTGTCTCCAGGTAGCAGTGTCAGAATTGAATTGGAGGACACCCAGCTGGTGTCTGCTGGAGAACTGATGGTGAGTGAGGAAACACCCCCCTCACATCTGGCCAAAGAAGTGTTCTAAGTGTTCTATGTTGTGAGAGTGTAGTAGTAGAAAAACAGTTTGGTTTTTTTGCCCCATCAGACCTGTTGAGGAACAGGAATACAAATTATGAATACGAAACTAGGTACGGGCTTTGGAAGGAGCTTGTGCAAGTACTGAGTCCTGAAGCTTAAGCTCCCTGTGAATTTGCCTCTGTGATGTAGGCAAAATGAGGAGCTGAAAGCTTCTAAGCCAATTTCGTTATCACATCTCTTGGTCTCTTTGGGGTAGATAATTGGTGATATTATCTCAGCATTCCCATTAGTATTAATAGTAAAACACGCACCTAAACTTAAAAAAATGCAATCCTCCAGCAATGGGGATCCAGATCCCCAAATTGGTTCAAATGATCTCCTACCACTAAGGCTTAGGGCTGCTGGGTGTAGACATGCAAAGGGACCCATAGAAACATAGTCAGGAAGTCCCCTTGCCTTTGGCATGGCAAGAACCTTCAGTTGTACTCGCAGAGAAAGAACATTTTGTAATACTTCCAAGTATGTATGTTTATTTTTAGACATGTCTGTCTACTAAGGAGAGTATTTGAAATAAGAAGCTCCATGAGATCTGCTGGGGGTCCTGGGGCTTGATTTACCCTGTGAGCTGAGGATCTGGATGTGCCCCTGGGCAATGTGCTGCTTTCATCTGCCCCAGACAGTTTTCTGGAGGAATCTCCAAACTGTTTCTACTGGGCTCCCCCCTGAAGTAAGGTACTCAGAGAAATGAAAGAAGCTAGAGGAGCACTGCTCTCTCCTAAGAGGAGCTAGCTCTAGAGATGGCTACTGTCAGGGATCAGAACACACCACCCCAAAATACCCACTTTGGCATAAGAATTATTTTGAGCCGAAGACAATGAGAACAGCAGACACCAAAAAAAGCACTCTGCCCTCCTTTCGCCACCATTTGCTTGAAAGTAGGCTTAGATGCTTAACCATCAGACCCTTTTATCATCTTAGAGGCAGCATGAGAGGAATCTACACAAGGAACCTTACTGAAACGATCCTTATCTCCTATTTGTTTCCCCTATACATTTACCTTGCCACACTTTGCTGCCCTTGTGTCTTAGGCCATTTTCTGCTGCTATAACAGGATACCACAGACTGGATGATTCGTAAAGAAAAGAGATTTATTTGGCTTACAGTTCTGGAGGCTGGGAAGTCCAAGAGGATGGCATTGGCATCTGTCAAGGGTGATTTCATGCTAAAAGAGCGGAAGACAGAAGTGAGCCCATAAGACAGAGAGGAAATTGGGCCAAACTCTTCCTTTCTATCAGAAATATACTCTCGAGATAACTAACACGCTCTTGCGACAACAACATTAATCCATTCGTGAGGGTGGAGCTCTCTGACCTAATCACTTCTTAAGGTGCCACCTCCTGCAATAAATTTAAACATAAGTTTTAAAGGGGACATTCAGAGCATAGCATCTTGGAAGCCTAAAATCCTTTTCCTTTGTCTTATCACTTCTCTACAAATATATTGTTTTTTTGTTAAGATGTTATATAAGCCCAAGCTCTAACCACCACTCTGACTTACTCCTCACTGAGTTTCTCCTGTGTGTATGTGTGCTGCACATGTTAATAAACTGTTTCCTGTTTTTGAGGCTGTCTTTTGTCAGTCTAATTTGCGGGGCCCCACCTCCTCTCCACATGTCTGACCAAAGAGCAAGGAGGAGGCAGCACAGGTAGTGAGTGATTCCAGCTGCAGGACAGAGACAGTTCACGTAAGACTGATGACCTACGGGGACCAAGCCACAGTTGTGTGGCTGTGGTGGGTGTGTATCTGGCTTATTTGACATTCAGAATACAGCCATTTTAATCAATCTTCATCTATACAACAAAATGATATTCATTCAGTACTAATCATAAAATAGAATGGATAATAGTAGTGTCCAGAAAAGAAATAATCAGTTATTTTTAAAAATTGAACTTCATATATACAGTCATGCCAGTAAAAAATAAAAATAAAATAAAATAAATATTAGAGTAAAACAAAAAGAAAAAAGGAAATGAATTATAGTTTTATAACATTAAGATTTTTGAAAAAAGGGAAAAACTTATACCTACATATTTGTTTGTCGTAGTACAAGATGATGACAAATAAAGAAATTTTCAATTTAAAATATATTATTTAAAAATGAGTAAAATATTTCATGTATGAACTAAAATTTGTAATTACTAATCACAAATGGAAGGGAATGGGGAGTGACTGCTTAACGGGTGAGGAGTCTCCTCTGGGAAGGATGAAACTGTTTTGGAACTAGCTAGAGGGATGGTCGCACAGCATCATTAATGTACTAAATGCCACTGAATGTGCACTTTAAAATGCTTAATTGCATGTTATATGAATTTCGTCTCCATTTCAAAAATGTTTAAAAAATAATATACCTTGAAGTTCGTGCTGTTTCACTGCTAAGTATCTTAATATTAATCAAATGAAAACTCCAGGTGGTTACCTGGAATGCCAGTACTGAGATAACTGAAGTTCTATTTCGTTATCTTTACAATCATTGTGTTCCCTTTGTTTTAGAGTTTAAAGGCAGATATATGTAGTACCCAGGAGTTGGACAAACAAGTGTCTTGGTGGGAACCCAGAAGGATTCCGACATTTCTGGATTTATCCTGGTGCAGCTGAGACTGTGCAGATGAGTCTGTGTGTGTCAGGGATGCCATAACTGGGAGTTCTCCGAAACCAACTTTCGTGGAGAGAACAATGCATGTTAATGGATAAGTAATACAATTTATTAATTTGAATCCTAATGTATATAATTAAAACTCAAAAATAGCCACAGGAATTATTTAGAATTTAAACCCAAAAACTGTTTTGTGAGAGAGGTATTTTATCACAGCCATTATGTAGAATTGCCCATTCATGGTAATAATAAAAGGCAGATCACCTGCTCTTTCGTTTTATTATTGCTTTTTAAATCCTCTGTGGACAATGCACTTCCTTATTGCCCTCGCCCACGCCCGTAGCAAGCCACGCCCCTGGCTCCCCTCCCAGTGCTGTGGGCATCCACCGGCAGCAGGAGGCGCCACTGAGTCGGTCGGACCACTCGTCAAGGGCGGACTTAGCTGTGGGAAGGTGCCTGGAGAGGCCAAGTTGTTAGGAGTAGGATTGGACACATGTCCACATTTAGCCTCTCTGCAGGGGCTGCCTGAGAAAACCACTCCAGATTGTGTTAAGAGTTGGAGAGAGGGCAGATGGCAGGTTTTTAGAGCCTGTTCTTACTTCAGAAAGATTTAAGTGGATCCCAATATAGAAAAGAGTAATCCTGAGAGCTGCTGCAGTGGACCCAGCAGTCATCCAAGCCCTGGGGCTGGGTGGGGTTTGTGATAGAGCGAGTAACAGAGCACCAAAGAGGCACCCCTGGCCGTACCGTGATAAGGGGAATGGTGTTCCTGGCCAGTGCTCAAGACAGAAGCTCACCCTTGCTGAGGGGCCATCATGGTGTGTTGTGAGTCTGTGTTGTGTGTGTGTGTGTGTGAGATATGTGTTGGAAGGCAGGCCACTGCTGCTTCAGCTCCCTGGCCTTACCCTAGGCTCAGAGCGCAGGGTCAAAGACAACTCAAAAGATTTCAGCTGCCATTTGCTGGAGCCGCTGAGGCTTCTGGGCAGGAGCTCAGCCTGAAACAAGGGAGCAGCTGAGCAGAACTGGGCCGAGTTATCCGCCCCTAAAGGAGCAATGACTTCTGGCTTAGGAGTTGAGCCATCTACTGGTAGCATTTCACCCCGTCTTACAGTTAGAATTTGCCTGTCGGGTATGGAGAAGGAGGAAACCCCATGAGCCAAAGTGGAAGAGGGACGTTCTGTGGCCCCTTTGGGTACTCTTGACTGTGGCATGGGCCCATGGATTGACATGACAGGAGAATAACAGAGAAACTTGGGGTCAGTTTGGCACAGGCCTCAAGTGCGTGGGGTTGCAGAGCTGGGGCAATGGGGAACAGAAGATTTTTAAACAAAGAAAGGGGGAATGAAATGTTTTAGAGATACAACTCTGGAGCCAGCAAAGAGGGAGAACTGCGAGGGGAGATGTTGAGTGGAAGCATTAAGACCCACTATGAAGGTGCCTGCAGAAAGAAGCCCCTAGGAGAGAGAAAGGACCTGAGCTAGGGGTACAGGGTGAAAGGCCCGGGTCCCCCTAAACCTAGTGTGGAGGAGATGACAGAACAGATCAACCCACTGGCCAGATAGAGACACCTCACCCAGCGTGATGGGCAGGAATATCACGAAGAGCTGACACCTGAGCCGCATTCCGAAGGCTGATCCGGAGTGACCTGGGCGAGAACAGAAGGCACCAGGCAGAGGGAACAGCGTGGCAAAGGCGTGGAGGCCCAAGAGAGCACGGGACCTTCACGGATCTCCAAGAGGTTTGCTGTGTGTGGCTGCTGCACGGGGTGAGGGTAAGGGAGCGTCAGGGGGGCTGACTCCCAAAGGGCTTGTACCCCAGAGCGACTGACTTAGGGAGGGCACAATGGAGCCATGAAAGGTGGGGCTGCAGTACGGGTCTGGAGCCTACAAGAGAAGTTGGGACACGAGATACAGAATGGAAGGTCATCGTAAGCAAATGCTGTTTTGGAATAGCTGGAGGAAAATTCCCGGATTTCTCCTCTTTGCACTCTAAACTGTATTTTATGTGGCAATCAACGTACTGGTACTTTCCCCGGTCTAGACGATTGCCAGTATGAAATTGGTCTGCTGTGTGGAGCAAGTCGCTTGGGCAGAATGACCTGCAAACTTTGTTTCTCCCTGGCAGCCCCCAGCCGCAGAGGGTTGCAGGGTGTGCTGAACTTAGCCCTGCACCCAGTCTGGGGGGCTAACGGGCTGCTGGCCAAGGCTGTGGAAGGAGGTGGCTCCTGGCCTGCTGGCCTCAGAGGAGGCGCAGAGCTGCCTGGACCTGGGTTTAGCATCTCTTTGGGTTGCTCAGAGGGCACAGTGTCCTGCGGAGGGTAAATTGTGGAAAAGCAGTTTAAAAAGTGAGAGGAATGGGAGGGACGAGGCTTATTTCCTGCCTGTTCTGCACTGTCGGTGTTATGCTTCGGAGTTGAAAACGATTTTTCTAGCCCATAGAAACTCAAACTCACTGAAAAGGAAAAAAAGTTGGCATTGGTTTAGCAAAATTCAAGTAGGCTCTACATTCCACTGGAACAATCTAGAATGCATGTGCTAGTTTCTTCTGTATTGCAGGTTGCATTCTCTGGCAGGCCAGCCTCTCTTGGCAATGACACATTTAAAGAGAAACTGCTCCATTTCCAGGTTCTGTGCCCCAGGCTGGCCAAAAAGAGGAATAAGACTAAAACAGTATTTGAACTTTTTAAAACATTAAAGTTGCTGGCTGAATTCAGACTGCCGTTTCTTAAAATACTGCTTTCTACTCACCAATCCACTGCTGAGGAACCCACGGTGGCTGTCTAGTGTCCTTTGGATTTGGTTAGAACTCTGCTTGCCCACCAAGGCTCTGCATAACCCCTCTCTTCAATTTCACCTCCCTCACCTGTGAACTTCTGTCATAGATTGTAGGCCAGCCTGTCATCTTATTCGCCCTCCTGGACCACCAGGTGCTGTGTTCATTTCTGTTTTCGAGTTCTGTTAGGTTGTGTCCTTCACAACCTAAAGAATGCAAAACTGGTAGAATGAATTTCTGTTCTTGCATCCTATTTTGCATTCTTGTTTAGGAAGCTCCCCCTAACTGCCTCTCTCCTTCTTCATCTGCCCAAATATGTCAAGATTCAGATTTGAGGCCTGGTGTGGTGGCTCACGCCTATAATCCTAGCACTACGGAAGGCCGAGGTGGGAGGATTGCTTGAGGTCAGGAGTTTGAGAACAGCCTGAGCAAGTGCAAGACTCCATCTCTACAAAAAATAGAAAAATCAGCCAAGTGTGATGGTGTGTGCCTGTAGTCCCACCTGCTTGGGAGGCTGAGGCAGGAGGATCACTTGAGCCCAGGAGTTTGAGGTTGCTGTGAACTAACTAGGCTGATGCCACAGCACTCTAGCCCAGGCAACAGAGTGAGACTCTGTCTCAAAAAAATAAGAATAAAAGTAATTCAGATTTGGACCCAGCCTGGCTGCTTCTGACTGTGTTGCTGACCTCTCCTTCTCCCTGCCAAACAGGACCTCCGTGCTGTTCAGGGGTCCAGCTCTCCTTTACTCAGTGGGCAGTGACCTGACCCCAGCTCAAGGTAAGCTCCAATTGGCTAGGCCAATCGTTATGGTCCCATGGCCTTGACTATGACTGGAGTGGACAATTAGTTGTAGGGGAGAGGGTCTGCCTAGGGACCTCTGGCAAGGTTTCCTCTTTCTTAATAAGCTGTCCCCTCTCTTCCACTGAAGTACACTGCTGTGTTTGGATGCTTCACTTGGAACCTGTGTAGCTGTCTTGCCGCAGCTGGGAAACTAGCATATAGACTGAGAACGACTGAGTAGAAAAATGGAAAACACCAGCCTTAATTCTGTGCCTCCCATTAGGTGAGATAATGCATTTTCCTTTTATTTAAGCCAATTTGAGTTAGGGTTTTCTGAAAATGACCGCCCAAGGCTTTCTAGGTGATCCACGAGTTCTTAACCTGAGGTACACAGACTCTCAAGAGGTCTGAGGATAGAATTCAGAGGTCCATGAAAAGTGTATATTTAACTGCAATGATGAATATACGCAACAAGCTTCAGCAAATTAGCAGAACCTGTGACTTATAGAAAGTCACGGGGAGAAATCAAGGATATTTTCATGTCACATTTTGGTTGCTGCAGGAATCTAGAGCAGTCCTTGCTCTCCCCACAAATGATGCTCCATGTTTTGTTATTTGTGTAAGTTGATCCCCTCCCTCCATGAGCTCTTTGATGGCAGACACTCTGGCATCCTTTCCCTTGGACCCAACAGTGCTTGCACAGCACTATCACCCAGGAGATGCTCAGCGAGTGCTGACTTGACTTCACCTCTGAGCGTGACCCTGAGGGAAGCGGCGTGGAACGTGCAGTTGTCTTCTGTGACATCAGTCGGCAAAGCCCACAACATTCTCATTTTCCTTAATCCGAGCTGCAGGCTCAAGGGCCTTATGAATTTCCCTAGAGTGAAGTGAGTTATAATTAAACAAAAGTTCAATGTTTAGTATTGTGAATGTACAAGCAGGAGGGTAAGATATGAAGAAAAAATAAGAAATCTCCCTTTAGGGAGGCAAGGAGGAAGAGGCCATCCTTAGAGCTGGAATCCACTTCTCCGTTTCATACGAGTATCTCCAGGGACTCAGGACCCCCAGGCCTAGGCCAGAGTCCAGCTCTACGTGTTTTCAAATGCCAACCTCCAGCTAGAAAAGTAGAGGGAATGCTAGGAGGAGAGGCCAGACATAAAATAGGAGGCTGACAGGAAGCTCTCTGCCTGTCACCCCTTCACCAACAGCAAGGGGCCCAGTAAGAGTGATGCATACCACCAACTCGCATGTATTATCATCACCTGTAATCCTCACCACAACCCTGTGAAGACGGTATTATATTCCCGACTTCACAGTGGGGAAACAGGCCCAGAGAATTGACAGTAAGTTGCAGACCTCCTAAAACTAGTCAGGGTTCTCTGGAGAAACAGAACCAATAGATTATCTGTCTGTTATCTTTCTATCTCCTATTGGTGCTGTGTGTGTGTAAATCTCTCTCTCTCTCTCTCTCTCTCTCTAGATATGTGTGGGGGGGATGTGTGTGTGTCTGTCTAGAGAGAATGGGAGGGAGACAGCGAGGGAGACTTTGATTATGAAGAATTAGCTCACTTAATTACGGAGGCTGAGAAGTCTCATGAGCTGCTGTCTGCAGGCTAGTGGTATAATTCAGTCCGAGAACCAGGAAAGCTGACGGTGTAAATCCCAGTCCAAGGGCAGGAGAAGATGACATGGCTCGTCCCAGCTCAAGAAGGCAGGGAGGAACAAAAAGGGAGAATCTCTCCTTCTTCTCCCTTAAGTCTATCCAGGCCCTCGGTGGATTGGAAGATGCCCACGCACTGGGGAGGACAATCTCCTTGACGGGGTGCACTGATTCCAATGCTAGTCTCACCTGGAAACACTTCACAGACATACCCAGAAATAACACTGAATCCAGGCACCCCATAGTCAGTCAAGCTGATACATAAATTAACCATTACACCTAATTTCTTTAGAGTGTATCTCCTAAGAGATCCATGACTCTATCATATACTCCTACATAATGATGGTACAATCAGTACAATGTTAATTCAGCAAGGTTAGTATTGATAAAATGCTACTATGTGATATATAGTTCAAGTTCAAATTTTCCCAATCATCCCAATAATGTCCTGTATATATATATGAGTGTGTGTAAGTATGTGTGTTTGTGTGTCTACATATTTTTTGGAGCTAGGGTCCAGTCAAGGATTACACATGGCCTTTAGTTGCCACATCTCTTCAGTCTTCTTTAATCTAGAAGAATTACCAAGCCACCTTCTTATTTTGGCTTTTTATAACAATGCCACTTTTAAAGAGTTCAGGCTGGTTGTTTTGCAGAACATTCTTCAATTTTTATTTGCTATTTCCTCATGATTAATTAGTTTCAAGTTAAACAATTTTGGGCAAGAATATGGGTAGTCTCTTGACTAATAGAGAGGGAAACTGGTTTTTATAATTCCTGGGTCTTTTAAAGTGTGAGGGGAGCCACAGAATCCATGTTCTTGGTGGTATTGTGTTTGTACGTGAGTTTCTCAAATACGTAACAATCTTGGGGATTGTGTGATTTTTGTGTTTCTTGTCCAAATTACTGAAGCCACTGGCATCAAGACAGGCTCTGACTTCTCCAGACGGTTGGCAGTCCTGCATCATGCAGACGATGCCTGGACCCAGGGCCCTCGGCTGGGCCTCTGCTGCTGCCAGGAGACTGTCCTGGGTGGAGATGACAAGGGCCTGGCAAACGCCACAACCTCCAGTGCAAGTTTCTCCAGGGATTCAGCAGGGGCTCAGTTTACAACCTCTAGGGCTCTTCTTCCTTTCTGCCTGGTGGCTCCCAGCCCTGGCCCTCAAAAGGCTGACTAGGGAGAGGAATAGGGCCAGGCCTTTGTATGGTACTTCACTTAGACACAGGATAAATACTCCCAGGGAGTCAGGAGTAAGGAGGTAGAAAGAGCTTCATTGATAACTGACTGGCTGCTTTTCAGATCAATGCATGAAATGATACAAATAGCAAGAGTAAATTCAATTGTTTATACTTTATTATTTTGCTTACCAACATTCTGGAGCTTTAGATAAAATTGCAAAGGAGCTATTATTACTCTTTGGTGCCTTCAATCCTCCCCTTCTGGTCCCTCACAATTGTCCTTCCTTAGACTCTGAGAGCTCAGAATTGCTCCTGTAAGAACTTAGATCTGGTTTCTTTGTTTACGCTAAAGTGTAAATGGCTAATAACACTTTACAGTGTTACTTCTGTGGTGATACTGGCATTTTGCCATGCTCAACAGCTAATAGAAGAGATGAAGCTTAAATTTTTTTGCATCTGCCAGATGGGGAAAATATGTGAGTTTGTATGTGGATCACCCTTAAAATTCATTTCTTTGTTCAATAAAAATTTATTGAGGCCCATTATTAGCAAAACCTTGGGGAAATAAGGGGTGTGTATAAAAGTACACAGGAAAGAATTTGCAGAAATGGGCACAGTGTGACATGGAGCATTAAATGTCTTGCCCGAGATTACCAAATTTACTTCTGACAATCAATCCATAAATCACTCGAGTGTTTATTGATTATTTCTAGATGTGTCCTTTGCTATGCAAAAAACCATGGGAAATACAGAAAAATATAACTCGGTCTGTGGCCTGAATTTACAATCTAATTTGGGCAGCAAAATAATATACATGAAGCAATTAGCCAATTGTTACGGACTGAATGTTTGTGTTCTACTCACCATCCCCCCAATTTATATGTTGAAGCCCAACTCCCAGTGTGATGGGACCTGTGGGAGGTAATAAGAATTAGATGATGTCATGACAGTGAGCCCTTATATGGGATTAGTACCCTTGTAAGAGGAGACACCAGAGAGCTTGCTCTCTCTCTCTCTCCACGTGCCATGCACACAAAGAGGAGGCCATGTGAGCCCACGGTGAGATGGTGGCTGCCTACAAGCCAAGAGCAGAGGTCTCAGAATGAAACCTTGACCTTGGACTTCCCAGCCTCCAGAACTGTGAAAAATATATTTTTGTTGTTTATAAGCTACCCAATCTATGGTATTTTGTAATAGCAGCTCAAACGGACTAAGACAGCTGGCATAGTCAGGGACATTTTGGTGGGAAGGAGAAAAGAAGCGGAAGGGCAGGAGCCACCCACAGAAACAGGCCCCGGGCTGTAAGCATGGGGTGGCACCTCCCTCCGGGTGCAATCCACTGCCAAAAGAGAAGAGAGTCAGGCACTTTACAGGCTACACTTATTTTTTCAGCTGAACCCTGGGGGAGGTCAGGCAGGCATAATTCTCCCCTTTGACAGATAAGAAAACTGAGACTTTCCCAAATGGAGAAGTAATTTGGCCCAGATCACAGAATTTCTAAGTAACAGAGTTAGGATTCTCATTCCCAGGTCAGTACTCTTTCCAGAGGCCAAGCTCCAATGGCCAAAGGAGACTTATACCAAAAGTGCATAATAAAAAACAGCAGGGCTGGGCGCGGTGGCTCACACCTGTAATCCCAGCTCTCTGGGAGGCCAAGGCGGGCGGATTGTTTGAGCTCAGGAGTTCGAAACCAGCCTGAGCAAGAGCGAGACCCCGTTTCTACTAAAAATAGAAAGAAATTATCTGGACAACTAAAAATATATAGAAAAAATTAGCCGGGCATGGTGGCGCATGCCTGTAGTCCCAGCTACTCGGGAGGCTGAGGCAGGAGGATCGCGTGAGCCCAGGAGTTTGAGGTT
>CAUYSK010005764.1:0-43024 GCA_963575035.1 Avahi laniger | reverse complement strand
AAAAAAAAAAACCATGCGAATTATGTAACAAACTCCCTTTGTTCTGTGTCTGTTCACCAAGCAACTTTCTTATTATAATTTGACCCCTCATAAATCTGTCTTCTCAGAGAGAATCTGCTGGTCATATCAATTCAAGTGTTTTTATCCTTATGCCCGTTATATTTTTGGCTGTGAATTACTCTGTTGACTGACTATATGAAACAGCTAATGGGAGACAGGTTGTCTGATGGTACAGTAACAAAGACCAGCGTTCTGAGTCAATAAGCCAAGAGTCACACCCAAATGGTTAAATCATCAATGACATGCCACCCAGTAAGTTCTCTCAGATGGCAGCTTGCTCCTGGGTCAACTAAAAATACCTGTCTTACTGCAGCCTTCTTCAAAATTCTATATCCATTTTCTTATCTATGCATAGGACCCTACTTTCGGTTGGACAAAAAAGCTAATTTATACAATTGTATATGTTTAACTCTGAGGAGTAATCACATACGGAATAAGATAAGATCCCATTTCTTTTCTTGACATCATTTCAGGGTCTTAATTCATCCACATGTTTAGATATATTGATGTAATCCATCATCTATTTCAACTCTCTGAAAATCTCTGAAATTTCCAAATTTAAAAAAGGAGTCATAAATTCAAATATTGTCCTAAATGTCAGATGGATACTCCTCTATGGATACTCCTCTATAATTCAGCCCTAAGTATTACTGGCAAACTATATAACTAATTCACAAAGCATTTTTTGTGATATGTAAAATGTATTTTAAAACCTTTTAAAAATAACACTTGAATGATAGGATTGTTTAAGCATGGTGACCTATGGTGCTAAATCTCACCCACACATTTGGTGTCAAATAGTCCTACTTGCTAACCACAGTAAGCTTTTGTGTAGGCACCAAGCATAAGCAATAACACGGCTAAGGGCTTTGTTGTGCTCCATAATTGCACACCCATGGCAGGGTGAAGCACAAAGCCAATTTTCAACCACCTGTGAAGGGCAGAGCCGTGTTACTCAGTCGTCATTTAAACTGTTTAACGGCCTTTAAAAAGGCAGAGAGGGAGAAGAGGGAGAAAGAGAAAAAGGAAGAGGAGGGAAAAATCTCTTGTAAGAGTTATCTTCAGATTGCTTGATGGGGATTACCCTGAATCAAATGAAAACAACATGAATACACCAAAAATATCACAAGTAATGCTTTTAATTGTTTAGCTTCTCACAATACTCACATAACAGAAACTGACAAATCCATGATTTCCTCTAAAAATAAACATGAAAAACAATGTCGTGGAAGTCTGTTGTTCTTTGTCTCTCTTTAGCTGTTTTTATTGTGATGGTTACACTGGCTAGCTGGCCCGCTAGGAGTTGCTTCCTTCCACCTGCAGCATGTCTTTACCCTGGCTCAGTAAAGCCCAGTGGCTGTCCTCACTGGGATGTCCCGGCTACTCCAGCAGACTGTTCATGTGTTACTCATACACCTGTTTTGTACTACACAAACTGCCTCTTTGCAGATGAACTCGGTGAGCACAAGCATGGATACATCTGATATATTTATATTACCAATAAAAATCAGATTAAACTATAACATAAATGATGTTAGAACTTCTGTTTACACTTGCAAAATAGTTATCATAATAAATTTGAATGGAATATATGTTCTTTGATTTTAAATCAAAGTCTATGTAAAGGCACAGATTGAATTTAGTGAATTTTACCAAAAAAAAAAAAAAAAAGCTCCTAATATTAAAAGATGTCTGGCAAAAACAATGACATATAGCTTCCAAGAAGAAATATCATTTAAAATTCAATCTAGAAAGTTCCAAATGAGTAGCTATGCTCTTATTTAACAATACAGAAAAACGTTACTAAATTTGGCTCAGGACAGCAATGGTGACAAAATCTCTGTATCTCTGTATGTCCCTCCCCTATAACCCTTTTCCTGATAAAAGTGGATTCCTCATTCTTTTTTTTTTTTTTTTTTTTTGAGACAGTCTTGCTCTGTCTATCACCCTGGGTAGAGTGCAGTGGCATCATCATAGCTCACTGCAACCTCAAACTCCAGAGCTCAAGCGATCCTCCCACTTTGGCATCTCAGAGTGCTAGGATTTCTCATTCTTTATGATCCCATCACAACAAAAAAGCCTGAGTCTGATTGTCAAAAAGAATCAATTTAGCAACATCTTAACCCTTCGATTGTTTTGCCATGTCCAAATCTTTTCTCAGATTTATGTTTTGGCCTCCTCTCCTCAGGGTCACAGCTCACAGTCCCTCATTTCACTCCAGAGTTTAACATCGTGAATCAAGAAAAAAATACTTGCTTACTGTAAAAAGATCACAAATCTGTTTTGTAAAAAGTTGTTACAAACATACATAGCTAAACAATTTTTAAAAATTGATCAGTCAACTCTCAAAGTGTCATAAGAGGTTAAATACCTTCAATTTCAAAATACAAAAAAAGACATGTATATAAAAATCTTATCAAAACTTTAAAATATAATCTTAAAAAATGTTTCTCTTTATCACAGTTATTAAATGGCTAGTTGGCCATTATTAAAAAATAAAAAAGGTGTAGGGAGTTGGCTCCTCAGCTTGCATCTAGAAATCTCTTCTTCATCCTTAGGACACGCTAAGGCTAGAGTTCTAGCAGTGCTGCCTCTAAATATAATAGCTTGGTGGGGTTGCACAAATTATTTAACCTCCCCAAATCTCAATTCCACCATCATTTGCATTTTCCAAACATGTATTCCAAGGAATATTAATCACATGAAAAAGGGTTCTGTGGTCAAATTAAGGCAGAAACTACTGCACACAACTTCTCCCCTTTAGGAGATTCACAATGTACATTAGCATCAGTAAAGGCACTGAGAGGTCCTGAAGTAAATTTGTTTAACTTTGTATCAATCTTAGTTAATCTCAGGATCCCCTTACCGACTTGCACTTGGTGGTATACTGTGGAGTACACTTCAGAAAACCCTGGTCCAGCATACTCCAGGTGTCCTCAAGCACTTGTATTGATGAAATACAGGAAGAGTAATGCAGAGTCTTATGACACAGGTTCAGGGGATTAAGAGAGGATGTCGTTCCCTGGTGCTGACTAGGCACCTGTTCATGTTTACCGGCCCCTTGAAGAACAGGATTCCCTTGTTCCTAATGAAAGTCTTCATTTAAGGAAAGTGGTAATGACTCTGTCACAGAATCTCGGTGCCCACCTACAGTACGAAAGTAACAGAACTCACCAAGAATGATAAATTATTTTCAATATAGGTTAGTTTTCCTTTCCATCATGACTTATTTTTCTTCACAGCAAATGCTTTTGCCATTGTTTACTAGAAAGAACATTTCTGCCCAACTTTAATAGGATCCCTGCCCTTTACCCACTTCCTTGTCCACAATGAAGTCAACTTACAGGTAGAGTGTCAGTCCTCAGGTTAAAGAGCTGCTCTTCCAAGAAGGCACCCCCAAGGCCATATTGTTCTTCATGCAAACTGATTTCTTCAGGTGATAAGTGGCTTCCTCCCAAAACAAAATCTGCAAATCTAATCAGGTTTTTTGGGGGTTTTAAATAAAATTAATGTTATCACAGAAAGGTTTATTTGAAAGATAACACGTTCCCTTGCTACTTATCCCCTTAAATTAAATCTGACTTTGTGTCAATAGAAGATGGCATTTACACAGTGGGTGTAAAAATGAGAATGGCTTATGTGATCCTTCTAGAGACAACTATTCAGGGAAAGAGTAGAGAAGTAGGCAGACTTACAAGCACCAAAGGCAGCCAAATGTACCCACTCCTATTTTCTAGTTCTTCTCTTTTCTATTTTTTATTAGTTTAGATTTATTATTTATTCATTATTTTAGTGTCAAATACTTTCTCCCTTAAATCTTTACTTTGAGGGAATTCTTTTTTTTTTTTTTTCATATTTTTTTTTTTTTTTGAGACAGAGTCTCACTGTGTTGCCCGGGCTAGAGTGCCGTGGCATCATCCCAGCTCACAGCAACCTCAAACTCCTGGGCTCAAGCGATCCTCCTGCCTCAGCCTCCCGTGTAGCTGGGACTACAGGCATGTGCCACCATGCCCGGCTAATTTTTTCTATATATTTTTAGTTGTCCAATTAATTTCTTTCTAATTTTAGTAGAGACGGGTTTCAAACTCCTGAGCTCAAACAATCTGCCCGCCTCGGCCTCCCAGAGAGCTAGGATTACAGGCGTGAGCCACCGCACCCGACCTGAGGGAATTCTTATTTGGATAAAGCTATGAGGAAGAGAAAGCAGTAGGGAAAGATGTTAGGGCGGACATGACTTTCTTGGTGAACTTTAGAAATGATTTTCCACACCAGTAGAATGAGAAGCATGTCACACATCCCATTCCACCTTTCCCTTCCCAAATGGAAGTTATCTTTATGACATTCCCTATAAAACATCAGGTCAATATTTATTCTAACATTAGCAGTTCTACCGTGCAAAGTCACAGTACTGCAGAAAAAGAACCTCTGACAACTTCCACATCACCAGTTATCCAGGGAAGTAGTCAATTTCTAAGCTCAAGTGCCTATACCAAACTATCACACCATCTCCAAAATCACTGTAACCCAAGCTATGGTCTGAGCAGCTGAGCGTGGCTTACTTTTTAGGAGTCTGGAGTCTGGAGACGACCAGCCATGATGGGAAGTCGGGTCTGCGGCAGGCTTGGCGCAGTTCCTCCAGAGCACTGGTTGTTTCAGCGTCAGCCTGTTCCCTGTATTCATCTTCAGTAAGGTAAGTAACCACCAGCTTTTGTGATGTAAACCACTCCTTCATTTTCCTAAAACATTTGGCATTTGGTTGCTACATTCCTGCCCAATTCAATCCTTAAGACCTAAAAAATACATTTCTTAGACAGTAACAGTAATATTTAACTTTCTTTATATCACACATACACTTTTTTATTGTTGTTATCATGACTGAAGTATAGAGAACACACAGTGTGGGCCAAATAGTACATTTTCCCTCACTTACCTGGTCTATCATAAATAATGCTCTAAGGCATTTGGAATCAATCTCTGACAGAGATGTTAATTACATTTTTCTTCCTTGGTGATTTTTAATCACACAATAAGACAATTAAAAGTCTGGCTTCTTTATGCTTGGCCTGCTGATTTTCTTGGGCACTAACAGAAGCAAGCTTTAGAGATGTCCTTTTATGGAGACCCAGTAAAACACACACCACTTACTACTCTCTAGACCAAGAAGCTGGGAGGATTTGTGGGGTATCACTTCCACCTAGTGGTGGTGATTCTGACTAATCCTAGAGAGAAAGAGTAAATATTGTAAAAAAGTCTTTTATATACAGTAATTTATAATAATTCTTCTTTCACTACTTGCTGAGGGGCTCATGATTGCTTTTCTAACCAGGAAAGTCCTAAATCTCATAAAATGTAGGAATCTAAAAATTTAGGAATCTAAGAATCTCATAAAAACCATAATGATAAGGTTTTAAAAACATTTATGTTTTACTTATCAATGAGGTTTTAAAAATGTTTTGATGGTTTTAAATTTAATTTAACCGGAAATTTCCAAATCTGAATGGCATCAGAATTAGCAGAAGGTTTTAAAAACATGGATTTTCTTGAAGGTTGAGACCTAAAAAGTTGACAAGCTAGATTAAGGAACTACTGACATTATTTCCTTCTCGTTTTCTGAATACCTAGTCATGGTTTTCCTAGAGGGAAAACCCTGGACTCTGAGCCAGAAGACCTAGACGTAGTACTGGCTTGGAGGTTTACTCACTATGTGAACTTGGGGAATTCCTTAATAGTTCTGAGCCTTACTTTGCTCATATGAAAAAAATGAAAGCGTTAGTTATCTACCTCATGAGGTCACTGTACAGATTAGCTGAGATATTTTGTTTAAGGTGCTTATAGCACAGCGAGTGGGCTACAGTAAGTCTTCATTCAATAAGGATAATCAAAAGAGTAGCCACCATATATTATTAAAATATGCATAAACAGCTCTTTATAAACCAGAAAGTACTGTACAAAATCAAGGTATTATTTCCCTGGTTTATTATCTAACCTACAAGTTTCTGTTTTATTTCCTAGTTCTTCATATAATTATTTGCTAGGAAAATTTAAAGTTGAGGAAGTTACAGCACATTTTGATTATTACAGAACACACAGTAAGTGCATAAAAGAATCATTGTGCAGAACACACTTTGCTCTTGGCAGGGCAGCTGGATGGTTACAGGGAAGGAAGGAGGAATTCTATGCTGGGTTCCTTAGGCCACGAGCCTGGCAAAGGGCCAGGGGCCTGGAGGATGTGCAGTGGCCAGCCTCCTCCTGACACACCTCTGGTAATCCCAGTCACGGTTTGCCTCAGGCAAGGGGCACAAAGACAGAACAGTCACCGTCAACCCGGCTGACCCTGCCCTGCCTCGCAGCCTCTGTCCTGCCCCTGGTGCGTTTAAAACCCTGTGATATTGGCACACACCCAGGCACCAGATCCATGAACTACCAGTCACCAAAGTCTCCTTCCTCACAGACAATTTCATGCCTTAAACATTTATTCTCTCCCTCTTTCAGCCCTGGTCTCACTGTCCTACCCCAGGCCCTCATCATCTCTCACCTGGATTACTGTGATGTCTGATAACTGGTCTCCTGCCACAGGGCCTCCCTCTCATATCCACCCTCTGCCAGAAGACAGATGGGACACATCTCACCAACCAATGAGTATTGATGGTGTCTGATTTGATTTTTGTTTGTTGAATGTATTTTTATTTTTAATTAGATTAGCTGCCATTTAAAAATCCTAAGAGTTTACATTCTAATCCTAATTTCCATTTCCAATTTTTCTAGAAAACCAGAATATCTGGCAATGCAGGACCCCTATTCCCACATGGCAACAAACAGCCCAAGCTGAGTGGTCACTGACCCCTCTTCAATGAGGCTGCACCACAGAATTTCCCACAGCCCTCCCGGTCACCCCCACCTCACTCCTGCTCGGCGTCACTTACCAAGTATCCGCCTGGGCCCCAAGCATCTGGATCGGCAATTCCTGTCTAGGCAGCAGTCAGACAGCACTAACTAAAACGCACAGCGTTCACCCCGACCATGTACAGGATCGGACAAGGGTCCTCAGCATGACCTGCCATGCCTCCACCGTCTGCCCCATGCGCACCTCACGTGCCGCATCAAGCACTGCCTGCCACTCGATGGTACCAAACGGGGCTTTCTGTCTGGCAGGAAGGCCCTCCACATTTATCCATCTGGTTATTTTGACTCATTCTTTAAGATTCTGCCTAGTAATACATCTTCCAGGAAAGTTTTCCTGAACTTTTTCTATATTCCCTTAGGCCCTGGGCAAGCCTCCATTTTCATTTTAACACTTAAAAGAGACAGAAATGCTGCCTATGTCTCAGCAAGTATACCTCAAGGACAAAGACCATCTCCATCTGTGCACCTGATGTGAAAACAGGTGCTCAGACTCAATGACTGAGGAGAGACGTGACAAAGCTGTGACAATAGAGGTTGTCTGACCTTCTTTTTGTACTTCAAAGGGCTTACGCTTTAACTTAAAACCCGAGAGAAAAGAAGGTCCTAAATATAAATAAGACCTTTTAATCATTTATGATTCATTTCTGCTTGCTCTTACCTCATAAGCACAACTGATGCCACTGAAGCAGTCTTTGGCTCCAATGAAAGGAAATATCAACTAGAAGTAGAAATTTTAGGTAACCCACACAGAGCCCAAGTAATTTTGTCACTGATTTTAGTAAATTCTGGGTGAGCCTAGGAATGGAGATGGGCTCAGATGCTTTTTTCCCCCTTTCTCAGAGTGAAATCTCCAGATTAAATGTAATTATGAGATCAAATATGACATGTCCAAAAAATCCCCCAAAACAATAAATAAAACCACAGCTCAAAATATCAAACTGACTAGGAAAAAAAATGATACGCACCACCTCACGTAACTGAATGCTTTCAGCGGGTAGCACAGGCTCCTGAAGGATACGAGGAGGATCACGGCCACACAGGCAAACTGAGGCACGGCCACACCAGCATAGACCAGGGCCAGGGAGAGGAGCCGCAGCGTCCACATCAGAAGACACCTGCTCTTGTCGTCCACAAGGGGCCCATGTTTGTAACAGGCAGCAAAGCTGAGAAACCCAACTATCAGAACATAGCCTGGAAAAGCAGAAGGGGTAAAATAATGTAAATCTGAACTTGAAAAATTATGTAGAAAACCTGGCAGAGCCTTGGCTTCAGGTAAGAACACATTAGGAAACTTTAATTTTTGTTTTCCTTTCCCAGTGAAGGTTGAAAAATGCACATAGGGCCAGTTATTTCTCCTATATGAGACACTAGGCTGACTTCTGTAATAATTATATTACAGAATTAATATAGTATATAATAATTATTATTGTGATATATAAGCATGTCTGTTTTTCAGTCCAGTATCTTAGCTGGGCAAATGTTATCACAGTTGCTTTGGTCAGGAATAAGTTGTATGTCACAGTCCGCTACAAACATTATTTTTTATTTTTACCTTCTAGTCATAAAAGGAAAATGTAATTTTATGGTGGAGGGATCAGTCACCCTCTGAATCCAGTGTTCAGTCTCATCATTACTAATGGCAGGACTATAAAATATTCTGTTTCCAGTTGTGATCCAAGATGAAACACACCTTGTCTCTTATGTATTCCATCAAACATGTTTAATTTGTATCTAACTAAACCTCGAGATCTAATTTCCGGTTTACAGGAAATACAGGAGAGCAAGAAACATGTTAAATGATACCACAAAGGAGTCATCAGATAAATCCAGAAAGTGGACATTCTATGGGACAACTAGCTTGGTCTCTTCAGCATATCATTATGATGAAAAAAGGAACTGTTGTGGATTAAAAGAGATTTACAGGACAAAACAAATGCAAAATATGGTTCTGGACCAGATCCTAGTTTATACATGCCATCAAGGACGATTGAGAAATTTTAACATGGCTGTGGTAATAGATGATTGTACGTAATTATTACTTTTTTAGATTTAATAGTTAATTGATTATATAGAAAAATGCTCTTGTTTTCAGAGATGAATAGTGAAACATTTAGGAGAGCATACCATGATATCTGCAATTTACTTTAAAAATACTTTAGCAAAAAAAAAATGGTCTAAAAACGTAGAATTTTCAAGTAAAACAAAAAAGAATTGCTTTTGTTTGGGGGGAAGTGGATTTACATGGAAAATATGGTGCTAAGAGTTAGTAGAAAATCAATGATCTTATTCTTCATTTTTCCTAATTAAAACAAATAATAAGAAATACTTTTTTTAAACACAAAATAAGGAAAGTCAATTGTTTCTTAGCTTCTCTGTTTTTGAAAGGCCAAATTTTCATTAGTCATTTATAGTTAGGATTTCTCACTTTTCCCGCTGAAAACATTAACAGAAAGAAATAAAGAGCCACATTTTAGAGAAACTTTTATATTACAGGTTAGTTGTGGTTAGTGCTTAACCACAGTTCAGAAGCATGGGCAGTCAAAAGGGACAAATGCTTTTTTTTGCTCTTTTGATCATTAGTATAGAAAACTAAGAAGAATGTCATAGGGAAATCACATAAAATGAGATCTAAATGATCTGAAATCACCAACCATGGAATAAAATAAACTATTAAATTCAATAGTACCTCTCCTTAGTCCAAAAAAAAAATTTAGATGTTAGAAACATCTGTCAAAAGAAGACCTCTAGTGTACTTCTCAGTTTTATCAATAATAGAACATTTTTTTTTTACATTTACCTACCTAATACATATATTCTGTTTTCATACCACAGCCGCTTCAGCTCTTCCATCAACTGGCACAAAACATACACTGAAGCAAACCAACAACCAACCATTAGAGCCCAAAAGGTGCTATACTGTGTGTGGAAGAAAATAAATAACATATTTTTTTTGGTTCATTCACTCTCATAAAAAATAGAAGCAAACAAATCCTTTGTATTAGAATCTTCTATGTCAAAGTGAATTGAAGTCAGTTTAAGATATTCTCTACAGTCTTCCCACTCAAGGCATGGTCCATGAAAGAGCAGCATCAGCTTCGTGTGCGAGCTTACTGGGATGGTGAACTCTCAGGCCCTCCTGCAGACTGCTGAATCAGAACCTGCATTTCAACAAGATCCCCAGGTGGCTTGCATGGATATTAAAGTTGGAGAAACACTGTTATAAAGAATAAGTTTATCTCAAAATAGTGCGAGTGTTGCAAGCTTTAATCAGAATAACTGCAATATTACTATGATGAATTAGTAGTTACTTATCTTCAACTAAGTTCAGGGTATTATTTTATTGGTTTTTCATGTCTATGAGATCATGGTTTCCATTTTTTATTCATTTGCACATAGTATACCTACCTTTGGAATGTATCTTTTCACCAACAGCAGGACAAAGACTAATGTCATTAGAAGACCTAACATGGTCCCCGAAGAGTAATAGAAAATAGGGTTTCTGTTAAGAAAGCAGATAAAATTCATTTAAATGCCAAGAAGTACTTTCAGTATGAAAATCGTTTAACCTGTCAATAGTAGCCATAAAGAACACCAAGAAAGAAAAACTCAGATGGCAGTTCTAATTACATCTTACAGTTTTAAAAAATGAAACTGGTACTTGAAATTTACAGTAAATAGCTTGCCACTAACTAAAAAGGAAATGTCTTGAGTTACCTTCTATATTCAGAATCTGATATGACAATAATTATTGAGCATCTATCGTGTAGCAGGCACCTATCTGAGAGTTTTACATGCATTCACACCAGCCTAGAAACAGCTATCCATGTCCAAGTTGTATAAAGGAGGAAACTAAGGCACCAAAAATTAAAAGCCCTTCTCCAAGTCAGTATGCGCTAACTGGAGGATTCAGGATTACAGCCCAGCATCTCTCAGTCTAAGCTTTAACCTTCATGCTATGTATGCATCTTCTGCTTTGTAATGCTCATGGATGACATTAAACACACTTGATAAGACCATAAAGAAAAGCTCAAAAATGAACAATGTTAAGAATAGTTGACCAATGTTGGGTACTAACTAGCATCTGCAAGATATTGTAAAGAGATTCCTTTTTCATAAGAGAAACTATAAGAAACAAAATATCAGAATAATATGTTTATCCAAGAGTCAGATATTTGTTATTTTCAACCTTCTGCCTCCACAAATGTAGGAGGCAGCTCTAATGGAATAGAGAGTAATGCATCTGGTACCAGAAAACCTGAGTATAAATCTCCACTTTGATAAGAACTAGGTGTGTGATGATGCATGTTGGTTTTCTCATCTATGAAGTGAGAACAGTAATACACAGCTCATGTAGTTGTTATGAGGAACTAAGAAAATAAAAGATATTAATGCATAAAATAAAATGTGAAAGCACTTTGTAACATATACATATCATGCTATGGAAAAACTGTTAATGTTTTTTAAAGGTCTTTTAAGCTCTATCTTCAGACCTATTGTTTACAAAACCTCAAGCAAGAACTGCAACCGCATAGTAGTGTGAAAATACTCAGCATACAGTCAAAAAATGACCTATACCCCTTTTTAGGTATAGAATGTAAAAGTAAAAATGAATACTTACTGACTCAGGGTCTTTGCGTAAAAGAAAAGGAAAATGCCTGCCACAAACACAAGGAAGAGTCTGAAATCCACGACTGGAGTAAAAAAGATACACAACAAACATTTTGCGTCAATGTAGTGTTGGTGAAAGAAGAAGAAAGTCGATTCATTGAAATATTACTCCAGAAAAACTGAATCCAGAAAGTACAATAAAAACAGACTTACTATTTTGACTCACGATTATTGTATAGCTAAATATCTTCTTGACAGGCTGCACAGAGAAGCACACAGTCTCCCCGTAAGGATTGATTATTATAGTTATTTCATTAGACTCCTTTGGTGTCCAGAAGTTATGAATCACACATTTGATAAAAGATAGAATGGTTTCTGGATACTGGCAATTATGTCTTTCTGTTATATATATAATACTGAGCAGGCCTGGACTGGTAATTTTCACCTACAAAACAAGAACAAACAAATCCATAAACACAGAAGTAAAAACTTCTTCTAAGTTTCTTAAAAACATGAGCAGCAAAGTAAAAAGAACCCAAGACTGGCTGAGTAAAGAATGTGCACAGTAGTGTTTTGATCCCAGGGGCTGACCTGACATCTATGTTTAGTCCAGACACACAGGGGACCATAGACACTTTTGAAAGTGAAGGTTTCTTTCAGCCAGAGGACTGAGGGAAAAAAAAAAAGGAAGTGAAGATTTCTTTCACCAAGTTGTGGTTGATTTAACTCCTTCTTCTAGCAAGTTATTGTGTCCGAGAGACGTTAAAAAGGATAAGGTAAAAAGTACAGGCATCTCTAGTTTTATTGCATGCCGCTTTATTGTGCTTTGCAAATGCTGAGTTTTTCACGGATTGAAGGTTCATGGCAATCCTGCATATCTAACCCTTGCCAATAGACCGAGTAAGTCTACTGTTGCCATTTTTATAACGGCATGTGCTCACTTTGTGTCTCTGTATCAGCATTTTTTAGAAATGAAGTATTTTTAAAATTAAGGTATGTACATTTGTTTTTTAGACATAATGCTATTGCACAATTAACAGACTACAGTACACTGTAAACATAACTTTGATATGCACTGGGAAACCCCCAAATTTGTGTGACTTGCTTTATTGCAATATTCACTTTATTGTAGTGGTCTTTAACCAAACCCACAATATCTCCAAGGTACTTCTGTCATGGGTAGCAAATTATTTGGTTATAAACATAATAAAAATAGGGTTTCTATCTCCACCATTTTCTACTGTGACTCAGAAAAAGCGCTTCCTTCCTCTGGTCAGCTGAGCATATGTAAGTCAGGCTTCTCTCACCACGCTTGCCAAGAGCCCAACCTCAGGTCCTATTCAAATTGCACAACAAAACACTAGCTACAAGCAGATGGTGACAACTCAGTAGTCATTAAGTGACAATTCCCCTGCTGCCTTAGTTTGTCTCTCTTACTTCTCTGCTTTGTCCAAGAGTAGGGCAAACCTGTAGAGCGAAGTGAGAGCACCAGCTTTGAATCTCAGGCATCAAGTTTTATCACTCACTATCTACCAATTCCCTCATTTCTCTTTGACTTTGGCTCCCAGCTCACTATTGCTCTCTCTCCAATACTATTAATACTTCCTGTCATTCTTCTTTGGGATTTCAGTATACACAATCAAAACTCCTTCTAGTACCTTGGGTCCTCAGTTCCTGGAACTCCTTTCCTCTTACGCTCTTTCTTCTGCCCCACCTCAGCTAATCCCTCCCGTGGCCACATCATGGATCTTATCAGTACCAAACTGTAGCCCTCCATACACCATGCTTCATGCATCCCACTGGGTGATCGCCACATTCTATCTTTCCAGTGTGGCCCCTCTAGCACTCCAACCTCACTAGGATCTGAACATCCTTCCCCGGTCCTCACCCAGTCCCTTCTTACCCAGCTAAATCCCATGATCGATCATTATACACCATTCCCTGGCAAGTACCCTTGAATCCTCTGCATCCCTCTTGCTTTGTCACACTCACTTGCAAAATCCAACTCTTCACCTATTCTACCCTTGCATTTGCACCACCAAATGTGCTAGAGAAATGCACAGTGGTCTCTTTTCAAATCCATGACTGTGAACATGAAAAGAGATCTCAAAGCTACAATCACTCATACCACACATTCCTATCCATTGATTCTCCAATTTTTGCTGAAGTCAACAAATGATTTCACAACTTCGCCTTCCTCCATACTCCAACACCTCCTCCCCATCCTCATTCCCAGATGTGGATCCTTCCTATTTCACTGAAAATGGAAGAAATCAGAAGTGACTGTCAACCAGCTCCTATCCCCACATCCACCCATCTGTTAGCATCTGCAAGCACATATGCTGCTTCCTGCCTGTGAGGAGAAAATTTCTGCCACAGAAGAAATTTACATGCTCCATTAAAGCAAAGGCCCAGACTTGTCCACTGGAGCCTATCCACCTTTGCCTGCTCAAGGACGTCCCACCAGCACTTCTTCCTTCTCTACTAGATCATTCCTAGCAGCATATGACATGATGATATTTTTTCCCATTTTAAAAAGAAAAAAACGACCTTCTACAGACTCCACTGTTCCCCTTCAGCTACCCCCCATTTCTTTGCTTCTTATTGCAATAAAATTCCTTTAAAAAGTTGCCTGTCCTGCAGTCTCCAGTTCCTTTCCTCCCACTTTCTTTAACACACTTCAATCAGGCTTTCATCTCCAACAGGCTGCCAGTGCCCCACAAGGTCACTGGTGCCTCCATGTCGCTAAATTGAACGGTCAATTAATCCTGAGTCACAGCATTTGGCACTTCCTTTCTCCTTGTCAAAATTTCTCCCCAGGGCTTTCAGATGTCTTCTTCTTTACTGTTGTTCCTCTCTCTCTTCTGCCAGCTCCTTCCTTTTCCTTGACTTCTTAATTAAGACTGACCCAGGCTCGGTCACTGGTCCTTTTCTCTTCTCCAGCTGAACTTACTCCTCAGTCTCATGGCTTTAGGTGCCATCTATATAAACATGCATTGCTACTTACATTTGCAAAATGAAACACAGGAAAGATACATCAGAAACTAATCAGACTGATTGCCTACAAGGATTGGGTAGGAATGAATAGAAGGAAAGAGGGAGAGTGAGACTTCTCTGAGAGTAACCTTTGTGTAAGAGTTTTGACTTTTAAGCCATATTAATGTTGTATGTACTCAAAAATAATGATAATAAAATCAAATAGAATAGGAGAAACCCCTGAAATGGAAACAAATAAAAACAAACTATATTTTGAATGAGTAATATACTCATACTAAAGAGGGGTGGATAGGAATGAATTAACCTAAGTAATTTTTCTTTAGACAGGGTCTCCCTATGTTGCCCAGGCTGGAGAACAGTGGCATGATCATAGCTCACTAAAACCTCGAACTCCTTCGTGGGCTCAATTGATCCTCCTGTCTCAGCCTCCAAAAGTGCAAGGATTACAGGTGTAAGCCACCATGCCCAGCCTAAGTAACTTTTGAGCACAGTATTTAGACTACATACCCTCACACAAAAGATAAAAAACACTATAAACAAATACTGAATTTCTGTTATTAGGTTTACTTTTTACAATGGTATGACTTAGCAATTCTGAAACTACTTTCGGTATATTCTAGGATTAGGCAAATAAATAAACATATTTGAGCACAATGGGAACAAGTTTCTCACTATCAAAAAAGGGAGTTACAAATATGAAAGTGGAACACTAGAATGAACCCTGCATATTAGAGATATCAGAACCCATGTTTTTTAAAAGGTAGACATAGATGTGTGAGCCAGTGTCTGAGTGTGTACGTACGTGTGTGTACACACATGACCATGATATCCGAGCACCAATGAATGTACCTAATGCCAAATGCTCCTTGGGAAAATGTATGATTTAAGAGCTGGGTCTAGGAAATTACAAATGAGCCTGGAATATCTTGTTTGTTTGAAAGTAAAATCGTGTTCAAAAATGACAGACATGAATTAAAAGGACACAGAAGCTAGTCTGAAGAGGTTCCTACTAGCCAAATCCAAGATAATGTGAGTATCAAAATAAATAATGAGAGTAATGGATTGTAGTCCACTGAATGAACTGACAATTCATGAGACTATATGGGTATAAAAAAATAAATCAACAGGAGGAGGAAGAATTCTTCCTCACAGAATGTCAATGAATGTAAAAGGAATAATGGAATTAGAAAATCACCATGATAAACATCGTCATGCTAATTGATTCAGGCGAGCATCACCAATGGATAATAAAACTAGGGGGTGAAAGTTTGATGAGGAGTAGGATATCTACATAGTCTTAAATTATCTCCTCAAAATACTCTTTCATTGAAGAGGGAAAATAGTAATTTTACAGTGGAAGAACCTGACAGATGCCACCTTTACCTTGTGATCAAAGTGGTGTATATTATCAGTAATGGTACCAATCAAAATCATGTGCCTCCTGATATGATGTTCCAGCTATTCCCTCAGCCTGGAAAACTCTTTCCCCAGATACCCCCTTGGGTCCCCCTCACTCACTTCACTGAAATCTTTCTCAAATGTTACCTTCTCAAGGAGAACTACCCTGACCACTCTTTTAAATACAGCAACTGGCCCCCACTTCCTTCATCCCACGTACCTTCCTCTACATTTTCTTTTTTTCATAGTACTTACTAGTTTCATCACTTTCTTCTCTATTACATTTGTCACTCACTATTCCCTAGCCCTAAAAATGTAAATATCCAACATGGACAGGTGAAGGAAAACTGCAGGTTTCCCATTATATAACAAAACACTGTGCCCTGCTAGCCTGGAGTGCTCAGCAAAGTTGTTACAAAATAGATGAGACAGGCACTAAGGTGACTACTGGGCCCAGGAAAGGTTCCCAGCACTTTCTTGAGTGTTTCAGCCATTTCTTTTCTTGAAGTGGCCAGCTCAAACCAGCCCTGACTGATTTAGAGCTGTTTGGGCTGTCCTCTAGTGACCTTTAGCTAATTGTAATACTAAAATAACCACCTAGTGAAAAATTATAATATCATTAACATGACATGGGTGGCATGACAGTGATGGTGGTACTGTCACATCACACAGGTGGTACTATCATCTGTGTGATATGTTTCACTGTGAACAAGCAAAGATACAATGTAAAAACTTTGTATTACTCATTGGGAAGGGACTTAAGGCAACACCACAGGGTAGGCAGATGCAGATTTTGCAGGCACCAAAGCTCCTGTGGAAGAAATTCCTGTGCCATGCAGAAGCAAGTGCTCTAGTAAGTAACCTCTAATAAACTCATCTAACTCATCAAGCTGGCCTTGTTTGAGTCATTCTTTGGTCTCTCAGTTCTCTCTCAGTTTGGGGGGTGGTTTTTCTACACTGTCCCTGGATTTTCACAAAACAACCTGGATCTGTTTTGTTCACCAATGTATCCTAGGAGCCTAGAAATAATTCCTGGCACTTAATATGTGCTCAATAAATATTTGTTAAATGTTGAATGAAGGAAAGTACTAGGCAATTGAGAGCAACTGCTATCTTGGCCATATTTGGGATCAGAGGTTACTCCAGATTTTCTATGTAGAGAGGCTTGGGATAGCAATTTTGGAAAGAAGGAGGGTAGGTGTTGTCTTGAGATGTGTCTGAACAGCAAGCACACTGTATTCATTTAGATGGTATCTTCATTTGGAGTGGTGTGGGGAGGGGCTGATGAAGAGTATGGAGGAATTAATGTCCCCTCTCACATTGCCCTTCCTTTGAACCCCAAGACAGTTTTCATACCGATTCACAGCTCTGTATCACACAAAAAGTACTTTCTATTCTCCAAATGGTACATTTTAATTCCCTGTTCTTAAGACATGATTTAAAAGTAGGTCCTTACCTGCACAGTCGACCACATGTATTTCCACTTCATTTGGGAATTCTGATTGTAGCAGTAACAGTCTGACTGAGAAGTTTTAATTAAATCCATTTCCTTCAAAGCTTTACACTTTTGAACTGAAAGATGGAAAAGGAAATATATTTTTTCTAAATCTTTAATTGCCCAGGATCTTTTTCTCCCCCTGCCGACCCCACATGGAGATAAAGGTAGCAGTTTTAACATTCTGTGACCCACAAATTTTTCTACATGATAATTATAGTCCTTCAGTCTTTCCAACCTAGCAGAAGACAGAAAATACTACAGCCCAGTGTTAACAGTGTTATGATATATGGAGGGCACTGTAAGAGCAGAGGACAAGCATTTCTTCAATCCTAGAGTAGACGGCAAGAATTAAGGGCAGCTTCTCAGGAAAGATGAAACTTGAGTGGAGGACTAAAGGGTAAATGAGACAGAAGTCAGGAGGCAGGGGGGGTGGAGGGCGCACAGCAAGTGTATACAGAATCATGAAGATGAGAGAAATCATGGAAGTAATTCAGTGTAGTGATATCTGATTATTATACTGGTGAGGGAAAAGGACAGAGTGTAGAGCGTAGGAATACACCACCTGCAGCTGGAGAGGTCAACAGTGGTTACCAGTACACTAAGGAATGTGAACTTCATCCTGAAAGCAGAGCACTGAAGGATTTTAGGTAAGTATCAGAGTCTCAGCAAGAAACTACTGACACTCAAAGGGGTTTAACTGAAAGGAGTTCAGTAAAGATGTGGACAGGACTAAGGTGCTAACGACAAGGCACTGTGAAGTTCCCAGGCACCAACAATAGCAGGAAGCCTTTAACAGCCTAGTTCTGAAATGGCAAGGGGGGGACCCTGTGCTACTGGAGCTATTGAAGCTGAAGGGACAGCTGTCTCATGGAATGCAGTCACTGCCACAGCTTCCATGGAATGGTGCAGTGAGGGCACCGCAACCTGTCTCTCCTGCCCTCCCGTCGGTGCCTCGAATTGACCAAACCTGACAGGAAGACAAGAGGACAAAGAAGCCCAGATGGCACAGTCCATAGAGGTCAGCTTCCGGGCACTGAGCAGGGCAGAGAAGGGCTCAGCATGGATCTGCAGGAACAACCAGGGAATGACCAGCTCAATAAGGAAGTGACAGGAACACATTTGTATTTTGGAATATTAGATGAGAAGAAGACTGAAGCCAGAAGAACCACTCAGGAGGCTCCTGAAGCAATCTAAGCAAGAAAAGGACTAAGAGAGGAGGGAGAAGAAGCAGGCTAAGAGCACTCTGGCAGTGAAATCAAGAGGCTTTGGAGATTTGTTTGATGAAGGAGAACGAGAAGATGATGTGAAGTTCCTGGTGAGTGGAGAGATAGTGAGGCCCTTCAGTCAGATAAGAAATACTGGAGAAGCAGCAAGTTTGTGCAGGGAAAGGGGACGAGTTCAATTTTGGACATAATGAGTTTTCACTGGTGAGACTACATGAAGATGGACAGGTCTGTAGCACAGGAGAAATTTGGCTGGAGACAGACGTAGATACATAAATGTGTGTGTGTGTAATATATAATTAAATATAGAATACGACACAACATAATTGAGAGAGAGAAGTGCTGTATTACAAAGGGTTAATGTAAAAGCCACAAGAAAATTAGGGTTCATTTTCTTCTGTGGCCACTGCTGTATTTGGATTTGAAATGAAGTGGGATGAAAGTCATAAATGCTTCTGAATCCAAGATGAGGTGTCACCATCACATCTGTCAAATAGGAAACAGGAACAAGGAACACTTATGAATATACACAGAAATGGGCCTTCCACTCAATCCCCAACTCCTCTAAGGAAAGTGTGGTCAGCTGTTTATCCAGAAAAACCTGAAACGAAGCCAGAACAAGTGCTACACGAAAGCTGGGGAAGAACTGGGTAACCAGTAATAACTAATCAAAAATTACATCCATTTAGGGAATAATATTGAACAAGCTCAGATAGGTCCCTGTCCTGGCTTGAAATATACTTAGCATTAAGTTGAAGAAAAGTGAAGACAGACGACTTGGGAAAAGGATCCTAAGAATGCCCACCACCTCCTGAACCACAACTGAATAAAAGTCAGGGTTCTCGGGTGGCTACACAAAGCAGGAGAGTTACATGAGGACCTATCGTGTTTCACTGTGACAGCCAAATCATTTCATCTTCACTCTTTACACTGTGATGGAATGCATATGTTTTTAAATATATCAACAAATTTGCACAGTATAAGAATATGAAATGCAAACATAAGAATCCAGGTTAACAGCCAGGTTTCAAAAAAGCATGAGAAGAAAGCTCTAGAGGTTCTTTGTTAAAAACAAGATACTAAAAATTAAAAATGTGGTGCTGCATGGTCTAGGCAAAGGAGAATGCAGAACCAGTGCTACAAACACACAAAGCAACCAATGCAGAGGTGCATTCTTGGGCATATCTGAGATAGAAATGACTCCTGACCAAGAGCAGCACAAGGAAAGGTTAGTCCCTGGATGCCAAAGTGCTGGCAGCTACTGTAGACAAGACGTATGTCAGGAAGGCAGTGTAGAACCTTGAAGAACTTGAGCAACTACGATGACAAAACACTAAATGCCCCCAGCTAGTGAGCAGCAGAGGTGGGATCTTGTTTCTGGACTCACCTTCCCGTATCCCATGTTCTGCCTCTGCACATCCTCCCAGGGGAGACAGGTAAGAATGTTATACTGGGAGTCCTCACTGAGAGGGAGGGATTCCCACCTATGCTTGGAAAGGGAGTGCATTCTGGCAGGGCAGGTGAAGAGGATGAGGTCTCAGGTACACAGATCCAGCAGCTCCAGACCATTATAAGAATGTTTACTTCCAGACAGTTCTTTCTTCACCACACATGTGCTCAATGTTCAGAAGACTTTTCTCATGCGTGCCTCCAGGGTCCCTCCTGCAAGTCTTAGTGATCTCCACTACGTCAAGGACTGAATCAACTCCCATAGAACAGTAGTGATCTGAGAAAATATCCTCTTTGTGGGGCCTGAGATTTACAAACAAACACTACCTTTAAATGAGGCTTTTTCCATTTGGTCCTAAGTCTGTCTCCTAAATCATTAATACTCGTAGCTCTCAAGAGCAAGATGATGCAATTTAAGTATAGTGTAACACTGTAATTTGAATTTAGGAGTAATTGCTTCTCTGTTACCCAAGCCACATGCATGTTGTACTTAGATGACCATAATAACCTTCTAGCTGGTCTCCCTGCTTCCAAAATTGCCCCACAATTCCCTCCACAAACTAGTCTCCAATCATCATACAGATCTTTTTAAAATCATCCATCAAAGCACTTATTTACCTGCTCGAAACCCTCCAATGACTTCCTATCACCCCATAATAAAATCCTCTTGACTTCCAAGGACCCAGTGCCTCTGTGACCTTCCCTTCTCCACCTTCCCTCCCACTTGGCTGCTCCAGCCACACTGACCCTCCTGTCCTCCTCAAGTTGCCGACACACACCTATCTCAAGTTTCCTCAACCTGCAAACTTCCCCCAGATCTTGGCAGGGACTGTGCCTTCCTCTAACTGATGCGTTTGCTCAAACGTCTCCTTCTCAGGAAACCCTTCTTTGACCCCACTGTCTAAACCAACACACTTCAATCACTTTCACCTGCTTTCTTCTTACTCTGCTTTTTTCTTTCTTCTTATTACATACGTATTTGTCAGCTTATACTGTCTCCGCAAGAAGTCAGGGACATTGCATGTTCATTGCTGTAACCCCCAGAACTTGAATATTTGCCTTTTGTGTGTGGCTTGTAATTTGACAGGATTAGTGGGTTACTTGCGCATGCATGGCCTAGCCAGTGAAAGCCCAATCTTTGTAAGAGCCTGGCCAGGGCCAGTCTGCACCATAAAATGGGGTGCACTCCCCTTGAAACCACCTGATGAAATAGGACACTCTCTGCAGCCTGTGCTATTGCCGTCCCATCTTCAGAATTCACACAACATGAGGGCCATTCTGGAAAGCACAGGCTACACCTCCCTTTACTCTACCCCATCAATGTACCCTTAACTAGAGGGTTGAGCACTGTAACCCTTAATATCCCCTGGGCTACGGAGCATCTTCTCACTCCTCACCAACAGAGGAGGGCAGGGGGAAGCAAGAGGTGACAATAAGCTTGTTTTTGTTTGACTCACATACGACACATCAGTGTATGCTATGTAAGGGACCTCCCAGTTAGAAGAAATGAACTTGTTCTGAATTTCCCCGGCAGTCTTCAATCAGATTAAGGAAAGCACAGATGGAGGTAGGTTGTCCCGACTATTGGTACCTATAGACATGCTACTAAAAGCATGTTGCAAAGTGTTTCCCTTGGAATTCTCCAGAGTGGCCTCTGGCTTTTGAGGTGAAGCTGATGTGCAGTTTACACAATATTTATGGGATGATACAGACAAAGAGTCACATTTTATGGTGTTCTCTGGTAGCACTTTGTTCTTATCACCTCTCTCCTGAGGGGAATGCATCTCAATCAACCCACACAAGAATTCCTTAAAAACAAAAAGGGACCAGCCACAAGAAGTCACAAGCCACTTCATATAGCCATGGGCTAAATGGACTAGGCATAAGAGAGTGACCCATGATAAGATTGTTCTTGCAGCTGGCCCACTGCCTTCCCAGAGAGATCAAATATTTTAATCTTAGATTGATTATAAAGATTCTGTCTTTCCTAGGACTCTCCTCCTCTTAGCAATCTTCTTCTAGACATTGTACTGTTAAGTTTCTATCTCCTTATATGCAACTGAGGGTGGGAAATAGAAAACATAACTAGTTTGACTGCTTATTTGGACTCTATCACTGATTAAACCCTGAAAGTTATGAAGCTGCCTGCATGTTTGCAGGTTTCATTTATTCATAGGTCTCCTAGTTATTCATGCCGGTTCATTCTGCTAGCATGGAACCTCCCGGTGGCAGATGTAGGCAAACCCAAATATATTACAACAACAACAATTTCTTATAATGCAATCCAGAAAATGAAACAGAATCTCTAGGAATTTATAAAATGTTGTAATATTATTATTAATTTGGTCAGATACTTGCCTAGGGAGAGCTACTGCTTCCACTTGAGGCTGAACCATGTCCCCACCCTAGAGGGTGCTCCATAACAGGCAGTACCCCAGTTATAGGTTAGATACGTTCCTGAGAATACAGGATTCATGAGAATGTCTTTAGGTCAGATGTGTATGTAACTTGGGTCCCTGTGAACAGCACATATATGGTAATAATAATGATGACAATGCTTTCCCAGTGAGTGATGGTGTCTGGCCTTTCTCTGAAGGCTTAATTGTTTCTACTTTCATCTCTACTATAATCACCTTTCTCTTTATTGCAGGCTCACCTGGACTTGCTGTGGACTTTCACTTTGGAGGCATGGTCACAAGGCTAAACACAGACTCACAAAATTGAATAAAAAAAATTAAGACGAAAGTGATGCTGTGTGTAACCAACCATATAAACAATGAGACTAAGCCTTTAGTGTAAAGATGTCGCACCAATTAACTGTTTACGCTATGCGAGTTTGTTTACATGCGTGGAAGAAACTAGTTTCCTAATTATTAATTTAATTGTTTAATTATAAATTATCCTCACGGGGAACCTTGGGAGCCTATTCATAAGTACAGAAGGTCATAAGTCTGGTCATCTGTAACCCAGAAACTGCCTATATTCACTTCCTCAAACCTGCTTCAGATTAGAAAAAAAGTCTGGAAGTGTGAGCTACCCCAGCTCTGCCTCATCTCCCAAGCACGTACGAGTATCTGTGGGACCAACCCTGAATACCATCCTTACTATAGTAAGCTGGTGTCTAAGCCCTGGAATAAGCATTGCCTCCCTTAATGCCCTACAGTCCTCATTAGTATCTCTTGATCCTTTCAATTTTCTGACTTCTGGAGAACAGTATATTTCTGGACAGTAGGCCTAAAACACTAAAACAAGTATATGAGGCATTAATTATTTACATTAAAGATTCAGGTCAAGGTTACCTTAACCAATGAAACAGATCCTTTAGTTTACTTTAAATACCACTCAATTTATAAATATTCAATTTATCTAATTTCAGGATTATATATTTTACAAATAAAAAAGGAGAGCTGCATATCATTACTCGAATTAATAAATTAAATTTAAAACATCTCCTTTTGTAGTACATTTGTCACATATTAGTTTTCCTAAATGTATAAGTATATATTTAAGTTAAAGAGTTTAGTCATACATATGGTAAAAATATTCAGTCAAAACTTCAAAAAAGAGCAGGTAGTACTTAAACCTACCTATGGAATATACTAAAAATAAAAAGCACAAACACTTCAAATCTTAGACTCTAACCTCAACATAAAAATATTGCACCACTGTTCCTCCTGAAAACTTAACCTTACATGGCCATGTGGGAAAAAATTATCTTCAGATAAAACTATAACAGAATAATAATATAAGACTTATTCTCCATTTGACCTACAGCTGCTTTTCTTTTGGGACAAGGAAGAGGAGAGAGAAGAGTAGGAAAAATAAGAAGCAAGATTCCAACAAACCTTAATTGGTGAAAGTTCAAATAGAGTTAGGATTTTTCTTAGTATTTTTTTGTAAATTCACATTTTCAAAGGAGTTAACAAGTGGTAATGAAGTTATAAAAGTGGTAACTATTCTATTAATCCCAGTATTTGTTTAATCTGAATATCAATCTCAATTTTTATTTCTCCAAGAATGTGAGAATAAAACTAGAATTAGTACATGCTGATTGATGCACATTCAAGTCTGATTTTAACTTCAAGCACAAATTTTTCTTCTCCACAGATGAATTTGAAAGCTGTGGTTTCAAATGACCTACTGCAATAGTTTAGGCCTGGGAAGCCATTTCCAGGGCCTGAACTTCATCTCATGGCAATACAGTTTCCAGGGAACTCACCCACTGTTTGCAAATTATGGGCAACTCTTGGCTTGAAGTTTTTCTTCCTTTCAGCCAGACAACTACCCGCCCCTCCTGGGTCAACTGCCTCTGACATTTCTCCAAATAGGATGACAGAAAGCTGGCCTTGGTTTGGATGTTTTCCATTTCATTGAAAAGTGTGTACTTAACACAAAATTTTAGGCTAGGAAGGGACCTTAAGTATTAATATCACCGAATCCAAGTATCATCTAATCTTATATTAAGGAAGGTCCTTATTTAATGAATGGAAATAATCAGCTCTTTCATCTCAGGGTTCTTCATAAAACCACAGCCTTTTGGAGCAGCAGTGGTTCTTAGACCTAGTTTAATCCAGAGCTTCCAACAGTGGCACTGGCGCACAACAGAATCCCGGAGGCTTCACAGTCTGTATTGTAAAGCCTACTTGGAATTGCAAGCACCACTATAAGGCTACCGAAGTTGCCATTTTTCTTAGCTGTGAACTAGAATTTCACCACTCAATGGTATCCTGAATGTCTCTAAAAAGCATTTATGGATATCTTTAATTATCAAAATAGAGAAGTGAGCTATTATCACTAAATGTGGTCAACACAAAAACTTGAAAAACATTAGGTTCACTGAGGCAAAAAAAAGATGAGGAAAATATTGGAAACTATTCAGCAATAAAACATCTTCATTTTACTGATGAGAAAACTATGGTCCATAAAGATTATATGCCTGGACCAAGGTATAATGACTGAACTAAAATCCAAGGTTCCGGGTATTGATGTAGGGCTATGTCTAATTTTCTAGCTGCTGCCATGCCCAGAAACCCTCCTCCATAGACAGATTTATGTTTTATTTTTTCACCAACATATACTTGTTACATTTCTTACTGCCTAAGCCTTTGTTCCTTCATCTGTAAAATGGGTATATAAATGGTAGCTTCCCCTATAATACTTCCATTGAGTATTAAATACGATATATAATGCAGTTAAAGCACTTGTAACATTGCCTAGCACATAGTAAACACTCCACAAATGTCTGTTCAATGAAAACTGGTAGAGAACTGTTTCTCAAGGTACAACTCACTGCAGCTGTGGCAGAATCTGATAACTGCCTACTCAATATTCATTCTCTCCTTCATCTTTAGACAAGGAGCCCTGATTTCATCGGAGGGCAGGCCATGCCCAGCTGAAACGACAGACTTGGCAGCCTCCTTTGCAATCAGGGGTGGCCAATGCAATGAAGGGAAACTGGTGGAGAGTGCATCCAGGAAATCTTGTAAAGGATTTTATGAGGGGGGAAAAATGAGACAGAAATGTTAAAATTAAGCTCGAGTTAAACTGGTAGCAGTTCTGGAATCAGAACTCAGTTTTCTGACTTCCCTGTCATTCCCAGATCCTTCTCCGGTGTCCCAGATCTTGAGAACACTCCACGGATAGCCCACAACACTATGAGCAGCTACCATTTGTTTCCCACGAACCAGCATTACGCACACGTTAAACACAACAGTCCTGTGAGGTAACACTATCTGCGTGTCACTAGAGATCACAACCGTCAGTCAGGGGTAGGAGAATTTTGGTCCGATTCTAAAACCAAAGCTCTTACCTTCTCCACTGAGTCCGAAGGAATAGCTAGACAGAGAAATAATAAAGTTTTCAACATAAATTGATGCCCTGTACCGAAAGTCTGGAGACTAGGGTCACCTGTGCCCGTGAGCAACTGCGGGACCTCAGACAAATCAAACATATCTGAGTTTCGGTTGCTTCAGTAAAACGAGGGAATTGGGCCAGACTTTGAATTGTGCTGCTGCTTCAAGTCCTAAAATCACAAAATATCCAGATGCAGCAGAGGGGCCAGGGAAGGCCAAGAAGGCGGGAAGGGCGGGCGGGACCTGCACGCGAGCAGGCCGCGCCCGCGGGGGGGACTCCGAAGCCAGGAAGCGGGGGGAGCGCGCCGCCGCCGCTGCCGGGTGCCCAAGTTACCTGACGGCGCCGCCGCCGCCTGCTCCCTGCACTTGGCGCCCGCGGGCAGCATGGCCAGGGGCGGCAGCCAGAGCAGCAGCCACCACCGCCCTCGGCGCGGCCGCATCCCGCCCGGGGCTCAGCTCGTGCGACCCAAGCCGGTGGGGGTGGGCTCGGCCGAGAGGAGCGGAAATGGCGCGAGGCCTCGGAGGAGGTGCAGGGGGCGGTGAGGCCGGAGCGCGGGAAAGGTGGCGGCCCCGCCTCCCCGGGGCGGGGGGAGTCCGGCCGACGCTCCCACCCAGCACGCCGCAGCATTTCTCCCGAGGGGCTCTCGCGGCCCTGCCGGGGCCTCCTGGCCCCCTAGCTCGCCGGGCGTCCGGGCCTCGCCCCGCCCTGGAGGCCACTCACTCGGCAGCGCCCCGCAGCTCTGGGCGCAGGGTGCGCGCTGCGGAGAGGAGGGGGTCACGCACTGTGAGTTTTTGTCAAAACATGCCTGACCTGTGACCTGTGGGGTTTGAGGGCTGAGTTCTCTGCGCTCTCGTGAGTGACAGCGCATTAACGGAAAGGCCTTTCAGCAAGCCCCTTTTTTATAGGTAAGATAAATAAACGCCAGTTTCTTTATTTTACTTTTCTATGTTTTTCTTTCTTTCTTTTTTTTCTTTTTTTGGTAACAAGCAATAACAAATTTGGTTACTTAAATAACATTGACTTGTATGTCTAAGCTCATAAACATACCATATTCCGGAGGACAAAGGGACTGTAAATGTTCCCTCACCAATGTAACAATCAGGTATCTCTTAAAATTAGCTTGTGTTAAAGAAAATATATAGATAAAGACATAATTTGAGTAGTCTTAATGTTGATAATTAGGATAGTTTTTTATAAAGAACATACCCTCCTCAGGCCCTGGAAACCCATTAATTTGATTTAATATTCCATACGTAACACTTAACTAAGACAAAAAATCTTTTTCTCTTCTCTGATCCTAGTCTTTAGCTGAGATACCTTAGAGAACTCAATGTGACAGAAATCATCTTTTTAAAAATAGTTCAGCCTCATTTCTCCTGTAAGTCTGAGTAGGGTGGACTAGGCTTTCCCTGGCCTCAAAGTGAGGTTTAACCATCTGCCCTTAAACCTTTGGCACCATGCGTACACCACATATGGCTTTTAAAAAGTTCAGAAAATTTCCTTGCAAGAGATTCTTCAAGGGGATGATTTTTAAAAATAAGCCATTATTACTTGAGCTCCAACTACGTCTCACCCCTGAAGGCTGCTCTAGAGGAAGAGCAGAGGCCTTGATCCAGTTCTTTCCTATATTCCCAGGTGAAGTGTGCACTTGCTTTATGCAAGACAGCTTTTTGACCTAACCACGTGCATTTCAATTTGATTTGATTTTGGATGGCGCTATGGAAAGTGGCAAAAAGAAACAGGTGAATCGTTGAATGACGAATGCGTTTTCCTGCATATGTATCTGGTAGAGAAATAAAAGAGCAAGCAGCAATGTACTGAATACTTACAACACTTAATGTAATAGATCCTTAGTAAATATCTGTAAAGGATTCCTTTCTATACGCCAGGTGCACTGGTTCATGCCTGTGATCCTAGCACTCTGGGAGGCAGAAGTGGGAGGATTGCTTGAGGTCAGGAGTTCAAGACCGGCCTGAGCAAGAGCGAGACCCCCCGTCTCTACTAAAAATAGAAAGATATTAATTGGACAACTAAAAATATATATAGAAAAAATTAGCTGGGCATGGTGGCACATGCCTGTAGTTCCAGCTACTCGGAAGGCTGAGGCAGAAGGATTGCTTGAGCCCAGGAGTTTGAGGTTGCTGTGAGCTAGGCTGACGCCATGGCACTCACTCTAGCCTGGGCAATGCAGTGAGACTCTGTCTCCAAAAAAAAAAAAATCCTTTCTGTAAAATAGAAATAAAATTTTTCCAGGGATAAGAATATTAGGAGATAATACTTCTGTCACTGGGGAACAATCATGAAACTCCATCCAACTTCCCCAGATCTTTCTCTTGTATGAAAACCAACCTTAGCCACTAGGGGAAGGGCAGGAAACATTGCCACCAATAGGGTTCTGGCAAGATCCCCTGCTTCTGGAGAAGATAAAGAAGCACAAACCCTCAGCCCCTTGAAGAACAGTAGAAAATACTAGGGCTCAGCGTCCTGAACTGATTCAAAGTAGAGTGTTGGCTGCTGTTGGGAAACCCTTTCTCACTCAAGACACTCTACAGATACAAGGAAGAATTTGGCTGCCATGGGGAAGAAAGAGGCAGAAATACTGAGAAAGCCCCACATCTAAGGGTCAGGTGCACAGAGCCTGCCTAAGACCAAGGCAGGACCAGGAATGTAGAGAACTCCTTGTCCCACCACAAGCCAGCACCAGTAACAACACCAGTCTGCTAGTGAAGAGGAAAAAGAATGTGGGGAGAGGCATGCAAGGACTGCTGAAAGCTGAGGGACACTGAGAAAGACTCCCCAGGCACTCCAGGCCCTACACTAAGACAACATTAAGAACAATTCCCTGCTAGAGAAACTGAATGAAGCCTGTGGTACAATGAAGGTAATGATAACAAAAATAAAACTCAAATTCAGCTCAACTCCTAACTAGACTGACTCAACTGCCTATACTATCAACCTAACTGGAGAAGAGGCATATTCATTTATGGGCATAAATATTATTTATGTCAGTCTTTACTGTTCTCCTACATATGATATCCATTGTTCAATCAAACATTATAAGCCACCCAAAAAGCAGGAAAATAAAAACTAAACCAACCAATCCATTTTCAAGAGGTAAAACAGAACTAGATTCAGATATGACTCATATGTTGGGCTAAAATTAATATATTAAAGGAGCTAGTGGAAAAGATGGACAACATGCATAAATATGTAGGGAATTTCAGTGAAGAGATGAAAAGTATTTAAAAAGTGAAATGGAAATGCTAGAAATTAAAAACACATTTTCAGAGATGAAGAATTCTTTCAGTGGGCTTATCAGCAGACTGGACATAGCTGAGGAAAGAACCAGTGAACTTGAATATAGGTGAATAAAAATTATCCAAACTAAAACACAAAGAAAAAAAGAATTAAGAAAAAGAATAGTGCATCTAAGAGCTGTGACAAAATATCAAGTGGTTTAATATACATGGAAATCCCAAAAGGAGAGAAGAATGAGGCAGGAAAAATATTTGAAGATATAAAGCTGAGAATTTCCCCAAATGAACGAAACAAAAGGTGAGAAAATCTTGAAGGCAGTGAGAGAAAAATCGCATGTTGCACATAGAAAGACAGAGATAAAAAATTATGGCATACTTCTTGTCAGAAACTATGTCAGCCAGAAGAGAATGGAGTAATGTCTTTGAAGTAGTGGAATTGAAAAATACTGTCAATCCGGAATTCTATACCTCGCTACAATATCTTTTAAAAATAGAAGCAAATGTAGGGATTTTTTTTTATGTTTCTACAGACTTTCACTAAAAGAAATGTTAAAAGAAGTTCTTCACACAGAAGAAATATGACAGCAGATAGAAATTTGGATCTACACACAGAAATAAATAGCTCTAGAAATGATAAAAATGAAAATAAACTTTTAAAATTATTTTAATCACTTTAAAAACAATTATCTGAAGCAAAAATACTTGCAATGCATTGTGAGGTTTACATCATATTTAGAATTAAAATGTATGACACCAGTACTACAAAAGATGAGAGGAAAGAAATGGAAATGTGCTGTCATAAGGTTCTTACATCATGTATGATGTGATTTAATAGTACTTGAAATTAAATTGTGATAAGTTAAAGACGTATATTATAAACTTTAGAGCAACCACTAAAATCTTTTAAAAAGAAGTATAGTTAATAAACTAATAGTAGAGATAAAATGGAATAATAAAATAATCTAAAGGAGGGCAATAATCAAGGGAAAAAAAGATAAACAAATTGACAAATAGAAAACAATTAAAAAGATGGTAGATTTAAATCCAACTATATTAATGATTACATTAAATATAAATGGCCTTAACACCCTAATTAAAAAGCAGATATTGTCAGATTGTATAAATAAACATTTATATATGATCTGTAAGAAACCTACCTTAAATATACAGATATAGACAGATTAAAAAGGAAAAGATGGGAAAAGACATGCCATACAAATACCAATCAAAAGAAAGCTGAGTGGCTACATAGATACAGGACAAAGTAAATTCCAGAACAAGGAATACTTCCAGAAATTCAGTGGGTCAGGGTGGGCCCTGAGATTCTGTGTTTCTAACAAACTACCTGGTCCAAGAACCACTTTGAGCAGCAAGTTTTCTTAGAACACTAGGCACATGTATAAATTGGCAGAATGAAAGCAGATGGAAGGATTCCAAGATCAAATAGTTTGGAAAATATGGCTTACGATATTATCCCTCTTTGATGTTCAAAATGATGAATAGCATATTAAATACTTTAAAATTCCTGCAGTAAAGAAACATGTAGTAGGCAACCCCTAGTGGCCCTCAATGACGCCCTCTACCTTCTGGTACTCATGTCCTTGTGTAATCCCCTCCTCTTGAATGAGGGCTGGAAATACTGGCTCACTTCTTCTGATTGGTATTTGGCAGAAGTGGTGAGATGTCACCTCCACGATTAGGTTGTAAGAAGGCTGTGGCTTCCAACTTGGTTGCTCTTTTTCACTCTCTCTTGGATCACTTGCCCTGGGGGAAGCTAGCTACCATGTTGTAAGGGAACCCTGCAGAGAAAGGGTGAGTGAGAGGAATGTTGAATTTATCAAATGCTTTTTCAGCATCTATTGAGGTGATCGTATGGTTTTCGTTCTTAGTTCTGTTAATGATGTATCATTACATCTGTTAGTGATATATCATGTTTATTGATTTGCATATGTTAAGCCACCCTTGCATCCCTGGGATGAGTCTTTTTAATGTGTTGTTGAATTCAATTTGCTAGTATTTTGTTGAGGATCTTTGAATCTGTGTTCATCAGTAATAGTGGCTTGTAATTTTCTTTTTTTGTGTGTGTGTCCTTGTCTGGTTTTGGTGTCAGGGTAATATAGACCTTGTAAAATGAATTTGGAAGTATTTCCTCCTTTTCAATTTTTTTGAAGAGTTTGAGTAGAATTGCTAATAGTTCCTTAAATGTCTGGTAGCATTCAGCAGTGAAGCTATCAGGTTCTAGGCTTTTCTTTGATGGGAGACTTTTTATTATGATTTTGATCTCATTACTTATTGTTGGTTTGTTAAGGTTTTCTATTTCTTCGTGATTCAATCTTAGTAGGGTGTATGTGTCCAGGAATTTATCTATTTCTTCTAGGATTTCAAATTTGTTGGTGTATATTTGTTCTTAATAGTCTCTAATGATTCTTTGTATTTTTGTGGTCTTAGTTGTTACGTCTCCTTTTTCATTTCTGATTTTATCTATTTGTTTCTTCTCTTTTTTCTTAGTCTACCTAAAGGTCTGTTGATTTTTTTTTTATCTTTTCATAAGGCAACTTTTCCTTTCATTGGTCTTTTGTATTTTTTAAAAATTTTTATTTATTTAGAGAGAGGGTCTCACTCTGTCACCCAGGCTGGAGTGCAGTGATACAATCATAGCTTACTGCAGGCTTGAACTCCTGGGTTCACAGAATCCTTTCACTTCAGCCTCCTAAGTACCTAGGACTACAGGCATGCACCATATGTCTCGCATATTTTTTAATTTTTTGTAGAGACAGGGTATTACTACATTGCCCAGGCTGGTCTTGAACTCCTCATCTCAAGCCATCCTCCTGCCTCAGACTCCCAAAGCGCTAGGATTAAAGTGTGAGCCACCATGCCCAGCCCGTATTTTTTTTTAACTCATGTTTTCATTTGTTTCTGCTCCAATTTATTATTTATATATTTTTATACTGTCTATCTCTTTATAAGTTGTTGTAGGTATTATTGATTTTGATAGATTTGCCTTTTGGGCTTCATACTAATGAGTGGACTACATACAACAATTACAGTATTAGCATATTCTAGTTTGTCCATGTACTTAATTTTACCATTGGGTTCATACCTTCAAATGTTTTCTCTTTGCATGTTAGTGTTGTTTTCTTTCAGACTAAATAAATCACTTTAGCGTTTCTTGTAACATGGGTCTGGTGGTGGTTAATTCTCTCAGCTTTTGTTTGTCTGACAAAGACTCTATCTGTCCTTTATATTTGAAGGATAGCTTTGCTGGATCATATTCATTGATGGCAGTTTTTTCTTTCAGCGATTTGAAAATGTCATTCCAGTCCCTCCTGGTCTGTATGGTTTCTGTTAAGAAGTCTGTTGCCACACAAATTGGAGCTCCTTTATATGTTATTTCCTTCTTTTCTCTTACTGCTTAGTATCCTTTCTTTGTCCTTGACTTCCGAGAGTTTATAATATGCCTTGGGGTAGTCTTATTTGGGTCAAAATTCTTTTGGTGTTGTATGACCTTCCTGTACCTGAATATTTATCTCTTTCTCAAGTTTTGGAAAGTTTTCTGTTATTATTTCTTTGAGTAAGCTCTCTATCCCTTGCTCTAGCTCAGCTCCCTCTTGAACACCAATAATTCCTAGATTTGGGCTTTTGAAATAATTTTCTATATCTTGTAGGCAATCTTAATTCCTTTTCATTCTTTTTTCTTTTTTCTCCTCTGTGTATTTTCAAATAGCCTGTCCTTGAGCTCCTGATTTTTTCTCTGCTTGATTCATTCTGCTGTTGAGAGCCTCTAATGGAATTTTCAGTTCAACAAATGTTTTTCTCAGTTCCAAGATTTTTGTTTGATTTTTTAAATTATTTCAATCGCTTTATTAATTTCTCTGATAAATTTCTAAATTGCTTTCTTTGTGTTATCTTAGAGATTACTGAGTTTCCTTAAAACTGCTATTTTGAATTCTTTGTCAGAGAGTTCACATATTGTTGTCTTGTTAGGGTGAATCACTGTACCCTTGCTTGTCCATTTGGAGAGGTCATGGTTCCCTGTTTGCTGTTGTTTCTTGTGGATATATATTTATGTCTTTGAACTGAAGGATTAGTTATTTATTCCATTCTTCTCTGTTTGGCTTGTTTTATTTTTCATTGGATGTGTTTGCTTAGAGATTCTGTTATTTACCTATTGATTTTCTTTCTTTTTTCCCTGTTATGTTACTGCCTCCTTTTTGGCACTAGATGGCGCCATAAGCCCAGGTTTGCCTCAGTAATCAATCAGCGTGCCACCTGTTCCAAATGGCTGAGGTCCCAAAGGGGATATCCTGGTAATGTGGGAAGGCTGGCTAGAGTTTGTGCCCAGGGAACCCATGGAAGGAACTTCCTACAGCATAGTGCTGAGAAACAGCCACCGGGATTTGGTGTCTCCTTTGGCCAAGTTACAGAGCAGAGTTTCCAGGGCTGGGATGGTAGTCCAGCCTCCCCACCTCTTCTCTAGCTGTCCTCAGGAATATTTCTCCCTTGAGGAACTCCTGATGTTTCCCATAGTTTTAGGCAGGGACAAATCTTCTGCCAGAGAACTCAAGATGATGGGGAAGCTGGTGTCCACTTCAATCTTACTTTTTGCAGTGTAGAAACCATGAATCAGGATAATTTTCTGCACACTTGGTGCCAGGCAGATTACAGGGAGGGGCATTGCAGATATAGATGTCCAATTCTCTTACCATCTGCTCAGAGTTTTTTCACTTCTCGGTGGCCCTGGGAACTGTCTCATCCTTATATTTGACTTCTGGAAATAATCTCTGTACTGTGTATTTGTTTTTGGTTTTCAGTGGGAGGGAAGTGAAGCCAGCTTGTTTCTATGCTGCCATTTTGGAACTGCAAGTCTCCTAAGTTCTTTAATTCCATTATACTATTTCCATGTGGTGTGAAAAAGATGACAATTCAATTTTCAGCCTCTGCATTTTTATTTCTAGAGTTCTTGCTCTTTATAACTAATTAATTTTCCATAACTGCCATAGGGCTATAATCAGTCACTATGAATCAGAAGTAAAATTCAGCTCATGTCAGAAATTATTTAGGAGTTTTCACTTGGTTTCTAGGTAGAAAATTTTCATTAAACAAGTTAGCAGAAAACAGGCAAAGTTCTACTACTTTGCATTCTTTCATAAAGAACAATTTAATCTGTTACTGCAATGATACCAGTCAATGCCTTAAAGATTACAGAAGCTACATGTCATCATTTATTCTTTTAAAAAAAACACTCACTTTTAGAATTTTACACATTAAGGGAAAAAACAGACTGTCCAAGACTTCTCCATACAAAAAGAGAATAAAAATAGAAGTCGACTTGTTGGATTATGTTTTTCTTTGCATATTTCATTTAGGAAAATTTTGAAATTGACTTTATATACATTAATTCAGTAATTTTCGTAATAATTAAGTCATGTCAAAACTAAGAGATAGTTTTTTCAGCACAAATAAATGACACTGGGAAGGATTAGAATAAATACTATTTATTAAGGAATAGGTAATATGTTCTCTATAATAAATTGCTAAAGCCCTTGGTAAAAAAAAATTGGTTAAATTCCTAAATTGAGAGACATGAAATTCTTTAAAGTAGTGGTTCTCAAATTACGGTGTGAATGAGAGTCCTATTTCCAAAGACTCTTGTTCAGTAGGTCTGATGTATGGCCTGGGAATTGGCATTTATGCTTCTGAGGCAAATAGTCTTTTTGACTATACTGTGTTAATGGAGGGGAAAAAATATCAAAAGTGAATGGTGATTAGTGAATGACAGCTGGAGAATATCTATGGGAGAATATAGTGTAATTGATTAATCTGAAAAAAGAAAAGTTGAACACTTACAGCTTTCTAAGATTGCATTTAAGGGAATGAAGATATAGGAAACCAGTTATCAGTTATAATATTTGTTATATATTTTTTTAAAGAGTGAAAAAGAAGAAGGTTTAAATTGCAGTTAGTGTGTTTAGGACTGCATTATAAATAAATTTTCCCAGCATTGGGATCCTAGTTTATTTTTTGCCTGGACACTGTCCAATCCTACCGCTCCACTTCACTGGATTCCTGAGGAGCCTCTGCCAAAGTTTTCTTTGCAATCAACACACCCCGAGAAAGCGTTTTTTCTTAATCGGCCATTCCCCACAATCTAGTGCTTTCTTTTTTTTTTCCAACTGAGGTAATTTCTTTTTAAATGATTTATAGTGAGAGAAGGTAAATTATATATCAACTTTTTTATTTCATGGAAAGTTACAAACAGCAGATATCCTTTTAGTTTAAGTCCTTTAGCTGACTTTATTAGTCATTTTTGATAATGGAAAAGATTCGTGTATGATTCAGGAGCCCTTCAATTCATTTAAAACCGGGATTTTCTCCTCTAGCTTTCAGTTCCTGATCATGCTCTTCAGAACATCCACAGCAATCACAGTCTATCCAGAAAATTCTTTAGCCTGTTTTCTTTCATGTGTTTTTGGAACAAGCTCAAATATTTTTAAAAAGGAGTGGGTGGAGGTTGGGGAACGAAGATAAATATAACAGTCTCAGATTTTGTTCTTCTGTTTGTATGTTCTCTCTCTCTCCCCTCCCCCTGCCTTTTCTTTTCCCTTTTTACAGATCTCTGTAGCCTCTATTTTCAATATTGTTGTCTCTTTGTATTCTATATCTGGCTAGATTCAAGTGTAATATGGAGTTATTTTTACAGATTTTTCACTCATTCTTCTAGCATGTTATTGCTGGTCATAAGAGTGGAATGTCAAAGAAAATGCAAACAAGTGTTGGAAAGAAATTTATAATCTAGATACTCCTAATATTTTGTTTTATGACGAAAACAGACATAAGATTATCTGTTCTGACCATTTCTGTAACACAAATCATAATTTCTAGATTAGTCATGTTTCAAAAGAGATCACTGAAAGTGGAGGATATAAATAATTCAATTAAATGGTTTCCAAATCTGTTGATTCAACCAACCATGGACACAAAATATTAAAAAAAAAAAAAATGGCCAGGCATGGTGGCTCACATCTTTAATCCTACCACTCCGGGAAGCAGGAGGATTGCTTGAGGCCAGGAGTTTGAGGCCAGCCTGAGAAAGAGCAAGACCACCCCCTCCCCACCCCATATAAAAAACAGAAAAATGTGCAGGACATGGTGGCGCAAGCTGTAGTCCCAGCTCCTTGGGAGGCTGAGGCAGGAGGATTACTTGAGCCCCGGATTTTAAGGTTGCAGTAAGCTATGATGATGCCACTGCACTTTACCCGGGGTGACAGAGTGAGACCTTTCTCAAAAAAAAAAAAAAAAAAAAAAAAAGATGGTTGCATCTGTACTGAACATGTACAGACTTTATTTCTTGTCATTCCCTAAACAATATAGTATAACAACTACAAAAACATAGCACTTGCATTGCATTAAGTATTATAAGAAATCTAGAGATAATTTAAAGTATACGGCAGAATGTGCATAGGTTAAACACAAATACCACATTTTATATAAGGGACTTGAGCATGATGGATTTTGATACTCTCAGGGGGCCTGGAATCAGTCTTCCACAGATACTGAGGGATGACTGTACTTCTAATTTTTGCTTATGTTATTAACCATATTTTTGCCTATAAAATCCATCTATCTTAAATTAGATACATTTTTGCTTGCACTAAGCAAAGTCTTTAAAATTAGATAAAAAAGAATGATTATTATTATTTAGTGCATTTCAGTTTCTTCCCCTCCCCCCACTCTATTATATGTGCTTGATTTACAGGCCCTTCCTTATCAAAAGTCAAGAAGTCTACCTGTATTATCAAGATGTGTATTAGGTAGGACGTTTACAACCACAAGTAACAGAATTTATAACTAAAAGTGTTTTAAAAACAATGAAACAGCCGGGTGCGGTGGCTCACGCCTGTAATCCTAGCTCTCTGGGAAGCCGAGGCGGGCAGATTGTTTGAGCTCAGGAGTTCGAAACCAACCTGAGCAAGAGCAAGATCCTGTCTCTACTAAAAATAGAAAGAAATTAATTGGACAACTAAAAATATATAGAAAAAATTAGCCTGTAGTCCCAGCTACTCGGGAGGCTGAGGCAGGAGGATCGCTTGAGCCCAGGGGTTTGAGGTTGCTGTGAGCTAAGACGACACCATGGCACTCTAGCCCAGGCAACACAGTGAGACTCTGTCTCAAAAAAAAAAACAAAAAACAATGAAACATTTATTATGTCACATGGAAGTAAGACATAAGGCAGGCTGATTCGGAAGTTAACCATGCTATCAAGGACTCAGGCTTTCAGCTTTCTACTCCACCACTCTCAGCTTATTGGATTTTGTCCTTAAACTTTTCTCTTCGTAAGTGAAAAGGACTGTCCTTGCTGCTGACATGGATCCTCAGATACCCGTGACCAAGTGTAAAGGGGACTATTGCCCCTTCCATCTCTTGAATAGGGAAACAATGCCTTCCTTGGAAGCTCCCCTCTTCACCCTCTTGGCAGACTCCCTTGCTGGTACCAATGGCAAGTTACTAGCCCATACCCTTCCTGAAAGTGGTGGAGTGAGTGTCTGGCATTTTAAGCCTCTATAGTGGGAGGTGGTTTCATAGAAGACAAAAACTGGAATACCAATAGACAGGGGAAGAATCACTATGGCGATATTTTTGACAGCTCCCAAAAGCCTTCATAAATGTGTGAAAATGGTAATCTGAAATTTTATAGTGACTTAATAAATGAGTTTTATTCATTATTCTAAACTTTGACAAATGTGTTTTCTATTTTGAAATAGACACATTGACTCAAAATGGGAGATGCTTCTACACCAATTATGTATTTTTCCTCTATTGATTTTGTTTAGCAGATTGATATAACATCTTTATTCTAAATCATTCGATTTCCTAAATAGCAAATATTTTTTATTCTTATAATGAAAGAGAAGAGAAATTAGGCAGAGGAGGATGGGTTCTAATGAGGAGAGTAAGGGAAAGGTAATAGGAATGGTAGAAAAAAGCTAAATAAATAAATAAAAGAGAGGTGGAGTTGAATAAGGAGTGACTAATCTGGATGGTCCAATGTGAGAGCGTTCAGTTAACTAGGTCACTTGCCTCTGGAATGACAGACAGGATAAACCATGAAGACAGCGGAGCACATAGAAGGAAAACGGGAGGAAGCAGACTCCTTTCTCAAGTACGCATTCTGCAGGTTAGAATTTGTCTCTCCCAACCACATTTCGGGTGTGTCCCTGGAAATGTGTGTTCGTATAGCTTGGCATTAGGATTCTGATGGCACTCCTTTCTTTTTTTCACTTGCAGATAATTTGCCTAACAATGATGTTTAAAACAATCCATTTGAATTTTAAGGCACTTAACTTGTCTCAGCAATAATTACAGCAACGTTAGAATATGCCAAGGAAATTTTTTCTACCCTGAGTTTCAAAGGACCAGATCTTCCAAGTCATGGAGGATTTATAAAGATTTATTCCTCTTTGTAAAATCTAAGCCCACTTTTGAGCTGTTTGCTCTATTTCTTGGATTTGTTTTAGGAGTTAGAGGTTACTTTTCCAGCTGTTTATTTCACTATTTCACCCGGTTCTTGCCTTTTCCTATTTTTCCCTCTTTCTACTTTTTGCCAGATATAATAATCACTGGAAATGTTATAGGTACTTTTCAGTATTTTCAATCTTGTGTAATACACGTGACAGAATCTTGTTGAAATTCTCCCTTTGTTGTGACAGCTATTCTTTATGTTAAATAAATTTTTATTACTTTTAATCTTTATATATAGTGAAATAAAACACACTTAGAAAGCCATACAAAATAAATATATTCTCTAATGAGTTATTATAGGGCAAACATTCTTGTAGCCAATCAAGAAATAGAATTTTCTAGCTATTCCAGAAGCCCTGCATGTGCCTTGTAGCAATCCCAAACCTCTCTCTTTGCTAAAAGTACCCACCATCCTTATTTCACAGTAATCCCTTCTATGTACCTCTTTATAGCTGCATGACCCATGTGTATATCCATAGACACTATTTTTTTGCTCATTAAAAAATTTTATGGATATCTTTTAAGTCTCTCACAATCTACATGTTCACCCTTCTTCTACTGTTTCTTGTCCTTGGGATTTATTTACTGAAAAACTGGAGTTGTTTGATTTGTAGTTTCCTACACTTGGATATCACTGTTTTCATACTGATGGTGCAGCTTGACATGTTCTTCTGTCCTCTGTATTTCCTGAAAACTGGCAACTGAATTCATATTTTTCATCAGATTTGGGTGTTACCCCTTTCGGTGAGACTGTAGGTTGTGTATGTTCTTTCATCAGGAGGCATATAATGTCTGGCTGACTCTCTCTTTGTGACATTAGTAACTGTCGATATCTAGATCCATAACTTCACTGGGGGTTGCAAAATGGTGGTACTCAAATTCTGTTATTTCTTTTTCACTTATTAGTTGGAATCCTTTTATCAGGAGATACGTTTCCTCATCTATCATTGGGCTAACCAGTGGTACAGTTCATGTAGAAAAGGCAGGATAATTGTTTCTTTTCCCCAGTTTACCACTTTCAGGATAATGAATTGGTTCCTTAACCTCCTCTGAAGCTGAACAATTCTTTGTTTTTTTAAAAAATATTATCATGGGCCAGGCGCTCTGGCTCACGCCTGTAATCCTAACTCTCTGGGAGGCTGAGGCGGGCGGATTGTTTGAGCTCAGGAGTTCGAGACCAGCCTAAGCAAGAGCGAGACCCTGTCTCTACTAAAAATAAAAAGAAATTAATTGGACAACTAAAAATATATAGAAAAAAATTAGCCGGGCATTGTGGCACATGCCTGTAGTCCCAGCTACTCGGGAGGCTGAGGCAGTAGGATCACTTGTGCCCAGGAGTTTGAGGTTGCTGTGAGCTAAGCTGACGCCACGGCACTCACCCCGGGCAACACAGTGAGACTTTGTCTCAAAAAAAAAAAAAAAAAAAAAAAGAAAATATTATCATGAACTCATGAATTTCGATGTATTTAATAAGGTTTCAATCAATAAGGATTATCACTTTTTTTTGAAGATCAAACTGACCAGTAGGATTCTCATGAAGTTGGCTTCTGATCTCTTTTGACACATTCTATTAATTTTTGCTACTTCCACTGAATAGATTTAAAATATTCTCTTCTCTATGTAGAATCCCCATTTTCACAAGAATTGGAAATGGTAAATTGCTGTTAACTTCCTAAGCTTTGATAATTTAACTTCAGCAGGGTTTCGAGAATATATTCTCAATGTTATAAAATACTCCAAGAACTGTGTAATACTGTATTTTTTTCCGTCTACTTCTGGTACAATTAAAGAGAGAAAATTTCTGTGTCCGAGAACCAGTTAAAACAAATTAGGTGTTCCAGGTATTAATAGAAAGCAACTTTATATAAAACTTTGTTACAAAGCAGTTCATAAGCTGAAAATTAGAAAAATAATAATTCTTATTATTATATAAGAGGAGGTCTATTTGCACAGTGTTATATATTACCTCACTTAGTCTTCAAAATAACCCTTTTAGGGAGGTATTTTTATTTTAAGTTCCATTCTTCTTCAGCAGAAATTGAGCTTAGAGGACCTGAACGACTTGATTTAAGATTGTAGCAGGGAGGACCCTTACTGCCTCTATTTGTAAAGTGCTTACTCTTCCACCGAGGGCTCAGCTTTCTTGAGATCCCGGTGCAGCATGTGGGAGGAAGTGGAAACCTGCCTAGCCAGCTCCATCAGTCACATATTCCCTGAGGGTCTATAGGGTGACGGATGGTGCAGGTGGATCACTCTCAGCTTTGTCTAGCACCTTAAAGCCTGTGACAGAAGTGGCATTTGAACTTAGGTTTTCTGACTCTAGATCTTATGGTTTGCTTTTTCTTCCTAGCTAATGTCCACTTCAACAACGAGCTTCCTGTGACCTGCGGGCCTGAGTAGCTCCAGGCGGCATCACAATACTGGTGTGTTGCTGGGCATGAGTAGCGTCTGTTCATGGTAAGTGTGAGAGGACCATGTCAGAGCATTTCTGGTGATTGTGGCAGTGTTTCTCAAATGCTTACTGCTGGGTGCTCTGGGTAGCAGAGAGGAAGACCTGGTCCTATTATCTCTAGGGACTCATATTACATTCCAGTATTTTGTCTTAAAATTCATGCAAGTTTTAAATTATATTTTGTAACATATTTGTGCTATTTGAATACAAAGAAAACATTTTACACCACTTGCCAGCAGGTAAATTGTTCTTACAGGGAGAGGTAGAATGTTTATCCAGGGCCCCTTAGTTCTTTCTGGCATAGCACCATGTAACTTTAAAGTGTTCTCCAGTGTGAAAATATGACAGAAAGTGGAGAGAAGCAGGCTGCAGCTCCCTCGTGGGTGTTTGAAGGTTTTGCTTAACATTTGTACTTTATTCTGTAGAAACTGAGGAGCTAATGAAGTATTTCAAGAAAAAAAGTAAGCGGATTAGTTGTGTGTTTTAATAATAGACGAATGGCTTTTGAACTTCTTTGATTATCATCTATTATTAAGAAATACATTGTATATGGCAATTATAAACACATTATATATGCATATGTATATGTGTATATATGAATGTATATATGTATATATGAAATAAATAAATATATATGAAATAAGATGAAATAAAACTTTTATATGAAATAAAAGTTTCATATGATGAAACTTTACTTACCTTTATGTTTTTCATTGTAATCTATTTCATCTAGGAAAGTTAATGCAATTTACTAAATTGGTTGCACAACCCCTAATGGGTTGCACCTTACAATGTTTTATGACTTTGGTGGCAGTATGGAAGAAGAATGGTAGAAGGGAGACAGCAAGACAATTCAAGGTGCACATAGACCAGAATAATTAGAATATAAAGCAAGACAGTGACAAAAGAGTGGAGCTAAAATCCACAGAAATTGGTTACCAATTGCCCAGGAAGATGATTGTGGGTTTCTGGATGGAGTGAATGGCCATTCTGTTCACTGAGACTAGGAAAGCAGAAAATACAAGTTTAGAAAGCCAGATAATTGAATTCCATTTGTAAGTGATTTTGCAGTATATACAAGACATCTAATAGATAGCCGGATAGGAGCTCATAAAGAAGATGTGAGTGGGAGAGAAAGATTGGGGACTCTTGAGCATATGGGTCCAAATTAAAGCCCAGGGAATGGGAGTGAGATTGCCAGGGTGGGTGCAGAGAGTCAAGGGAGAAGAAGGCCAAGGAGAGAACCAAAGAACACCTTCACTTAAGAGGAGGCAAAAAAAGAGCCTACAACAGAAACTGAAAAGCAAACCCGGAGAGTAGTGCCACATGAACAAAAGTTCTCCTTGAAGAGAGCTTTTCAAGGAGAGAGAAGTCCATAGTGTCCAGTGCTGGGGGAAAGTCTAGAAAGATAAGATTTAGCAATATTATATCCTGAGAGTTAGCAACAAAAAGAGGTGGTGGTTTAGGCAAGCAGTTGTGGAAGGAAGGGCTGTAAAAAATAACAGGTATGTCCTGGGAGGTGGGTCCAGCTGAGTACCCTGACCCCCGACAGAAGTAGGTGAGGTGTGGCTGCTCCAGGGAGGTAGTTGGTACCCAGGACATCTGTCAGCCATTGCAGAACTGCAGTCTTTGCTCTGAGATTCAAAGGGAGGTTGATATTTTCTGAAAAGGAGGATGTGAGTGAGGCAGGAGCTTCGTCCTAAGAGGGTAGCTGTTTGAAACAGGTCTCCATGCCTGCGAGTGAGGAACAGGGATTGAGGCAGGTACCAGCTCTGGTGTACGCTGCCCAGGCCAGACTCAGGAC